>CAIGRB010043396.1:50921-62606 GCA_903798255.1 Fraxinus quadrangulata
TTTTTTGGAGAATACATGGATAAAAAGTAAGAGAGTTTTGGATTTAAATGTAAATTATTTTATTGGGAGGACATGTGGCTGGAAATGAGTTTGAAAAAAAAAGAGTTTTAAAAAAATGAAACTTAAAAAAATGAGGGGTTGTTTTCTTCGTGTTTGAATTTTTAGTTTTGTGGTTTTGAGTGTCCATTTTGAGATTGTTAAAAATGTGTTCTTTTTATCATTTTGAAAAATTATTTTTGAAACTCAAAAACAATGAAAACATGTTCTCTCTCTCTCTCGTCTCTCTCTCCAGCGCTCTTTGCGATCACTGGTGCACCTGGCGCTCCCAGCGACCTACGCTTTCGGCGATCTCTCTGCGTCGTTGCTGTTCACTGTGCTTCTTTGTCTTTTTTTTTATTCGGTGGTTGGTTTGGGTGCGGTGTTTGGGTGTGTGGTGTGCGGTTGTGGCAGTGGTGGTGGCGATATACAGGTTGTGGCTATGGCAATGATGGTTATGCAGCAATTTTGACGATTTTTGTGGTGGTGGATCGACGGTTGTGTGGTGGCGATTTTTGTGGTGGTGACTGTGGTAGTAGATTGACCGCAGCGAGACGACAGTAGTAGTGTGGTGTAGGCGGCGATGGTGGTGGCGGCGGTGATGGTGGAGTGTAGGCGGCATTGGTGGTGGTTGGGGTGACGCTAAACTGAAAACATTTAAAACGCGTTTTGAATATTTTGGCTTGATTTTAACTGAAAACACTAAAAACGATATTTTTCTTCATTTTCGATTTTCTTTGTAAATTTTAAACTCGTTTTTGAAAATTCGTTTTTAAAAATAGGTAAGTAAACGTGTTTTCACTATTTTGAAAAATCGAAAATAGAAAATGAACTGAAAATGACAAAGAGTATAGTCCCTGAATTTTTGAAAAACGAGACTCAGTACGTGGACAAAAATATAGAAAAATTGCATTGTTTTATTCTCAGGGTTCACTGTATTAATGCATATGGTTTTTAAAACTTGTAACTACAATTTAAACAATCATCTCCTAATTCACTCAAAATTAATGAAATTTAATCGTATTCCATCCATAGAAGGTTATTTCTGAAAGTTGGTTAAATATTCGTATTGGCAATAAAATTTCTCAAATATTTTTCAATTGTCATTTAACTTCAAAACTTTTTCAAGTTGGCTTTGATTTTTCTCAAAATGATTAGTTGCCATTGAACTTTATAGGTTTTCTATCTTCATTAGTTTATATTTTTAAATAGGTTACTTTGACATCAAATATTTCATTCAATTTTAAATGATTTTTCGATAAATAAATATATCACGTTAATCACCTTGTGGTGTAGAACGTGAATATCCTTGGTCCCGTTAAAATTGATGTACAGGTCCCACTAAAATTGGAGCTCAAAGTTGACTCAATTCACTAATTAACAAATCATTTTCAACAATCCCCCACATGAATGAAACATATTAGCTTTTTTTCAAACAACAACATCTGATATATTTTTTCAAAGTATAAATGAAGAAAAATACATTACGATAAGTAGTCAAAGACTTTGAAACTTTCCTAATAAAAGTCACACAGTTTCCTTCAAACACAATTCATTTTCACGTTTGTGTCCATTTTGGCCTAGTCACCTCTTGGTTCAAGAGTTTGTTTTAGAAAATTTATAGTCATATAACTCTCATAGAATTGGCTCATTCTCACCCACATAGGTAATCTCCATAAAAAGTATCCTACTATACTTCACTTGAACGATCAAGACATGGAGATCATTAAAAATGTAACTTAACCTATTTCGCAGCAGTTAGGCACTAGCTTATCATAGAATGGGTGGGTAGGAGGAAAAAATTCCCAATTGCATACTAAGTTTTTCACAGTTCAGTTGTCTCATTAAACCTATATCTTGAGATCTCCAGTTAACTAGGTTGGGTTGCTACCATGGAAACTCTTAATTATTTTATCGATTTTAACCCCATCCCCTTCTATGAACATTCAAATTGCTCTCTCGTTAAATCTTTAGTTAGCGGATCAGCAATATTCTCTTTTAAGTTCACATAATCTATAGAGATAACACCAATAGGTAAAAAGCAATTGTCCAATGGTATTGTGTTTATATGTAAAGATTTACCGTTATACATAGCATTCTGTGCCATTCCAATTGTCGTTTGACTATTGCAATGAAAAAATATAGTAGGCATAGGTTTTACCTAATATGGAATATCTTCTAGAAAGTTTCGTAGACATTCAGCTTCTTCTACAACTTTATCTATCACAATGAATTCAGATTTCATCGTTGATCTAGCTACACATGTCTGTTTTGAAGATTTCTATGATACTGCAGCACCTCCAAGTGTAAAGACATTTATTTGTTGATTTGGAGTTTTTAGTATCTAATATCCAATTTGTATCACAGTATTCTTCAAATAATACTACATATCTGGAATAGTACAATCCGAAATTTTTGGTATGTTTAAAATACCTTGAAACCCTTACAATTGCCCTCCAGTGCTGAGTGCTCGGATTACTCGTATATCGAATTAGCCTACTAATAGAATAATCAATATTAGGTCGAGTGCAATTCATGACATATATTAAACTACCAATAATATGAAAATATTCCAATTAAGATTTACTATCTCCAACGTTAGAAAAAAGATGCATACAGACATCCATTGGTGTTTTCATAGGATTTATACCATATTCTTGAACTTATCAAGAATTTTCTCAATGTAGTATGATTGAGATAATATGAGATCATCACATGTTTTAGAAATTTTAATTCCTAATATAACATTGGCAACCTTCAAGTCATTCATTCCAAACTTATTTGTTAACATCCTTTTAGTAGTTTGAATTATAATATCATTGTTACCTATAATCTGCACAAACATACTATAACATATCTATTTTGAGTGCTCTTGACATACACACATTTGTCATACTCATTAATTTTGAAACTGTTTGACATCATAAACGTGTCAAATTTTTCATGTCATTTCTTAGGAGTTGCTTTAATCCATAAAGCGATTTAACAATTTTTCTAGGAGTCTTTGAAGAACAAGTTTGCAATTGTGCTTCCTCTTTCTCCTAGTCTTGAGACCTCCTTCCACAATGTTGGCATTTTATTCCATCGAATGAAGTACATCGCTCTTCTTTTCAGATGTGTGATTGTCTTCTTCTATTCATAATCGAACCTTCCAAGAAAGCAGTAATTTCTCGATCAGTGCAGCAATATGAAATGATTCGCTTAGTTTAATTCCTTCGGCATGGATGTTACTGAATATAATTTGAAGTTCTTAAACTTGGTATATGACAGTCTTGCTGTCACCCATTTTGTAATCCAAAAATCTATCGACAATGAATTTCTCCTTGCCAACATCTTCAGTTTTATATTGGTGTCCAAAGATTCACACAGTTCTTTTTGCAGTACAATACACATTATATGTGTTGTCTAGTCATTTGAGTACATAATTTATGAATAGAAAATTCGAATGCTCTCATATATCAATCGCAACCAATTTCTTCAACATCACCTTCTTGCTTAGTATATGAAGGTGCATCTTCTCTGAAATTTTTTGTTAAACTTAATGTTGTCAGATAAAAAAGTATTTTCTTTCGTCAACGCTTAAAATTTGACCCATTAAATTTCCCTGGTTTTTCTTCGATCGTATTAGGGAGTGTAGTACCGAACATTGCCATTTTTGAAACATAATCAAAAAATAAATAGTGATAAGGAGTAGAAACAGAATAAACCAGAATAAAAAAATCATTTTAAGATTGTTGTTTCTGAAGTATAAATTCCTCATTCTAACAATTTGAATATACTACACTGATAGAATTAACGTAATGTAACTTGAACAACTTAACGAGATTATCAACATGATCATAATGTTACTTTGAGCCCAACGACTTCGTGATGTTTCCTTAAAGTGAATTTGCCGTGTTCAGCAATAGTTTTTCATGATAGAACGAATTTTGTCTACGACGGAAGTAGCACATCAATATGCAGGACAACTCAATAAAGTATTTTCACTTCGAAAACAGTATCAGAATGACAGAGATGATATGATTCAAAGTAAAGAAATTTTGCAATGAAAATTGTGTAATTTTTATGATAGTAGGGTAAACTATTTATAGAAACATTTGTAACCATTTGAACATCTTTCAAACCTTTTCAGAACAATCACTACTGTTCAAACAACCCTCTAAACTCGAACAGACAACACTGTTCAAAATGAAACACTAAGTCTGTTAACAAACATCTATTACGTCGGTTAACGGATGATATGGACCAAAAATTTACCCGAAAATAAGTTAATCAAAAAATAATTTCATTTAGTACCCAGAATTTGATGAATTATAATTTGGCCCAAAATTTTAAATAAATTTTGTTAAAAAGATAATATAGTACAAGAACCCACCCGCATCCGAACATGAATCAGATCAGACTTAGACACGAGCATGTGTCGAGCCAAGCTTAGCCGAGCCAACACAACGAATGGCAACGACAGCATGCACATGTAGGTTTAAGACTGAATCCAATAGGATATAGATCTCCCCATTTTCAAAGACTATGCTATCCCTTAGGGTTCAAACTCAATTGTCAAACTTTCAATATATAAATCACACCAAAGTTTCCTAACTTTCCTATATAGGATAAATATTTAACAATTTTCAATAAATCAAATTCTTCATTAGTTTATATTTTCAAGTGGGTACTTTGACATCTCATTCAATTCTAAATGGTTTTTTATAAATAAATATATCACGTTAATCACCACGCAGAGTAAATCGTGAATATATTTGGTCCCATTAAAAACGAAGTAGGGTCATACTAAAATTGGAGTTCAAAGTTGACCCAGTTCACTAATTAACAAACCATTTCCAGCATAATGAACTACTACAAGCGGGGTTGAGGCTCATTGGGGATGGTGAAACTGTGAAAATATATGTGATCCACGTATTCGAAGGCTAAGTTCCTTCAGACCCATTTTGGTCTCTAATAGTGAGCTAGTGCCAGTGTTTGACTCGATGTCATAACAAGGGTCTGGAATGTTGGACTGTCGAGTGCCACTTTATGTCCCCTAGGATGCAATTCTTTCAATTCTTCTTGACAACCAAGCTAGACATGACAAGTAGATTTTGCATTTTGACCCGTGATAAGTGTATTTTATACACTTATTTAGATCGCTAAACATGGATATTTGATATTGCTTCTAGAGAATTACCGTTCAATCTCGCGTAAGTGCTATTTATTTAAGTGAAACTCGATGATGAAAGTGATTTTGGAGAAAATGAATAAAAACCGAGCTAAAATGATGGATATTGAACTTAATTCTGAAATTTATGATCAATTGGACGTGAATTAAAAGATCAAAGGCTTGAATTGCCAAAAGAGAGAAATCAGGGACCAATTGTATAGAATAAATGATTAAGGCCTGCCCTCGCATTGGTGGATTGGGAAATCACCCATTCGATTGCATGGCCTTTTTGGCAAAAATAGAGAACAAGAAGATTATGCCAGAAGGATTGAAGGAAAATAACATCAAGAAATTGAATATTCAAGGCTTGGAATTGAAGATCCAAAGCAAGGAACTGATTCTACATCTTTTTCCTATATTTATACATTGCTGGTGATGAGTTTCAAACCTTCTTGTTGTAATATGATTATAGATATGTTGGGATGAAGATGATGCCTATTGTCTCACCATTTTAAATTTAAAGATCAGTTATTTAGTTAATTTGTGATGTTGATTGATATTGTAAGCTTGTTGAATTATTTTACTGATTGATCACCATTTAGATAATTAATTACTTGTTTTGTTTTTGAGAGATTCGAAATAAATTTAGAACATTGTAATAATTGATACAAACTCAATAAACATTAGGAATAATAGCCTAAGACTTGTGCAATCACATAGGCAATTATGTAGATTAATGCATTACTTCGCAAATGAAATCGAGATAAGCATATTACCGGGTCATGCTTAGGAATATGCTTGACTTTGGATTAAATTGAATTTTCGATTACTCAAATTATACTAAATAACATAGGTCGAGGTTGAATTGGGAGAACTATAAGTGAATTCGAAATCTCAATACATCCTCCGATATAGTTTTCATACAACTTTAGATAATAATTAGGATAAACTTAGTAGTAAACAAACAAAATTCAACGAACATCTTTTTTTCCGGTACATTCAAGTTCGACAATGAATTAGTACAATTCAATTCAAAGCTTATTTCTCGTGGGACGATACTCTTACTCCTAAACTATTACTTGTCATCTCGTATGCTTGCAGGATTTACTGATCAACCTGAAAGGGAAATACTCTGTCAGCGGGTATAGATTTCCATTGCAGCAGTTGGGTGATGATTTGCGCACGAGCACTTCTACAGTAAGAAAAATGGTGGAAACTCTTAATGCCTTGCCTATAGGTGATAATAGTGCATCGAAAGATCATAGATAGAAGAAGGTGTCCGTGTGCCTCTTGTGGACTGTCTGAGTCCATGGCTCATGCCCTCTTCTGGTGTTTGGAAGCAAAGACACAGATGGCTGAGCTATGGGAGACTCATGCAATATTTAGTTGGGGAGGATATTTGAGACATTATAATGGGGGTCATACGTGGTGAATTTGTGGCTGATTCAACATCATTTATTGGCTGTCTTCTTTGGGTGTTGTGTGGTGAACTGAACCAACTGGTGCATGGAGGACAGCGGTGTGAGGGTGGCCCTTGTTGAAATTGCAGAAGGTGTGATTCAGAGAGGCGAGAAAGTACCAGCAGCATCTCGCACAGCAAGTGGAGTCCGCCAGGAATGGGGTGTGTTGGGCTCAATACAGATGCGGCTGTGATGGTGGGAGGCAGGGAGGGTGTGACTTTGGGTTGGAAGCTGTGATTCTGGACATTTTACGACATATTATAGCAGTGCTATTAAACAGAGGATTGGCCACCATCAGTAGAAGATGCGGATGCCAGGCATTGAGAGGGCTGATTCAAAGTCTCTGGAATGATTTAGTTTGGCTCCTAACGCGACCATTTTATTTGATTTTGTTGCCTTATTGAGCGATGTTAAATCCATTGGATTTAATCTTGTGGTCAATTACCATACTAGCCACGTCTCTTTAATAGTACACTATTTGAATTTGAATTAAAATGGTTCTTTTGGCTCTATAATTACAAGTCTCATTCACTTGTTTCATTTGCACTTGGCATAACAAGAGAGAGAATGCATAGAGAGGAAACCAAAGTGGGAGAAGTTCATATCTCCGACGAAATTCTTGGTGGCTTCTGGTGGATTTATTTCTCTGCATATTCATTGCCATTCCCGTGGACGGTGCATAATCTGGTGTAGGAAAAATCTGAGTTCAAAGTCATATGACACTTCATTGGTGGTGTCGAAGAAGTTTTGGGTTTATTGGTTCGGTTTTTACACTTTAAAAATTTATGTTTCCGCATTGTAATTGTAATAATTATTTGTTCACTACATTTTAAACCCCTACAACTCTTGTTAGTTTATTCTACATTCAGGAAATAACTTGAGAAACATGCTAGCATCTCCTGCTACGGTTATAGATATTTAATTCGTTGGATAGAATGTATTCCTTCTTTAATAGGGCTAGCAGTTTGCTGTGCCAAAATAAATAAAATAAATAAGAACTCATCACCAATTGAAAGTGAAGATTATTCCTGACACATAATTATTTAGTAAAATATTTCAACATGAGTAAAAATAAAATCATTCAGAATGCCAGGGATCTGCCACATTAAAATTATAATTATCATAGCTAATGAAAAATCCACGTTCTACATCGATCTTCCAATAGATGGTAGCGTGACCTTCATCTCTCGCCGGCTCAAATGCATGAATAAAAGTAAATTTAGAACCAAACACAGCTAAACAATAGTGTATATCAGGCCTTCAACTGATAATTATCTACCCGTTTGAACGTATATGAGCCTCTCTCTAACCTGCCCGCTTTGTAGCCCATAATTGGCAGGGTTTGAGCAAATGATAATGTTGGAATTTAAGTGTGACTTGAATTCCTTTGTTGACTTGTTGAAGTAGTTGAAGAATTCTAATTGAAGTGCACATCGTGAAGAATTCAAGTTTGGAATGCTATTGAAATCTTATGTCAAGTTGAAGTTATATTTTGGAAGCCCATAGGGAGTTGAAATTTGTTTTGAACTTGATTTTTGTTATCCTACTTCATCAACTCTACTAGGAGGGTTTGAACACCTCTACACGTTCTCTATAAATATTAGACTCTTCTATATAATTTCATAAGTGTGAGAAAATAGATTACTATAATTATATGATATATTATAATTTTCTTTTTTCTTTTTTTCTCCATTATTCTTGAGTCAATAAAATCTCTTAATTCCTTTGTCATATTTCTTGTCTTTATTATTCTTTTGTTTGATCAAATACTTTATTATTATTTGCCATATAACTTCAATATCTCAATTTGATGACTAGTGTCACAACAAGTGATATCAATCATAATAAGTGGTATCAGTTCCGCAAAAGTGTAGAGTTTGATTTGTCCGAGATTTTTTATTCATGATGGCTTCCATGAAGTATACATTCCGCTTTTGGATCGGAGTACTAGTTTTCACTATAGCAGGTTAACATGCATGCAGTACTTGCACAACTGGATTTGGATGATGCGTTCCTAGGAATTAAGAAGATATTAGCAACTTTGACCGTTGATTAGAAATTACGGAAGGATAAAAAGGTAATTTCTCACATGCATCTTCATTTATCAAATACTATTCTTCAGAACATTTTGAAAGAGAATTCAGCAACTGCTTTATGGTTGAAGTTTGATCAATTGTGTATGACTAAAAGTCTAACAAGCAAGTTGAACCTCAAGCAGCGTTTATACTCTCATTGAATGGCAAAAGAATGATCATTGGAAGATCACCGAACTGTATTTAAAGAGATCGTCGCTGATTTGAAAATTTTGGAAGTAGAGTATAATGGAGAAGATTTGGCCTTGATCATATTGTATTTGTTGCCCGTTTCGTTTTTTTCATTTAGAGACACGATCTTGTATAGTCGTGATAATCTCACCATAGAAGAGGTGTATGATACTTTGTATTTAAAAGAGAAGATGAAATATCTGATTTTCTGAGACCAAAGATGGAGAAGGCCTGATTGCTCATGGTGGTTTTGGAAGGGGCAAATCAAAGTTTAAGTTCAGTAATCAAATTTGTAACTACTGCAAGAAAAAGGGGCATTTGAAGAATGATTGCTACAAATTGTATAATAAAGAAAGGATGGCTGCAAGTAGATATTCAGATACTTCAGGCGAAGCAAACCTCGCGGAGAACGTTGTAAGTGATGGAGATCTCTTAGCTATTTCTGACATTGAGTCTAAACCGGAAGATGATTGGATTCTTGATTCAGCATGTATGTTTCATATGTGTCTAATAAGGACTTGTTTACTACATATGAAACTGTTTCCAATGGTGTCGTGGTTATGGAAAACAACGTACATTGTTAAGTTGTTGGAATTGGTACGGTCAGATTGAATCTTTTAGATTGGACAATTAGAACACTTGACCATGTTCGATATGTTTTTGATTTGAAGAAGAATCTTATCTCGTTGTCTATCCTTGATTCAAAAGATTATAAGTTCTTTGATGAAGGTAGAGATTTGAAGATTTGTAAGGGTGTCCAGATTGTATTGGAGGGACATAAAATGTCTCAATTATTATACATCTTGTAGGGTCGTGTAGAAACTAAAAGAGTCAATCAGCACAGGTTTAGTGCCGTAGTGGACATTCAGTTTGGTATAATACCTTTAGGAGTTCGTAAAAGGTCTGATTTGAAGAATACTGCTCAGTGGAGTTCAAGAGATATGGATAATGCCGCTTTGCCGCCATTACTTGCGGTACCATTGTATTCAATTGCTAGGAAATGACCCAATAGAAAAAGGTATATGGATGCTGATTTTGTTGAGCATACTTTAAGTGGAGTAGAAAGTGTACAATTTAGCAAATGTCATTCTGTAAAAGCATTTGGTATTGATTCTGTTTTGGGATGTGTTACATCCCATTTAGTTAATTTAAAATCATTATAATTTTTTGAAATCTGAGGTAATTTTGCATAGTAGTGCTAGGATTCATTGCAAGAGGTTGAATATTATGTTTTGTTGGAGAAATTAATTTTTTGGTTATTGTTGAAGATGACAGTCCATTCCTTGGTGGAATTCGTGTCAATATGAAGATTATTGAAATTTGCGTGTGACCCGAATTCTTTTGTTGACTTGTTGAAGTAATTAAAAATTCTAATTGAAGTGCACATCATGAAAAATTCAAGTTTGAAATGCCATTTGAATCCTATGTCAATTTGAATTTCTATTTTGGAACCCCATTGGGAGTTTGAATTTGTTTTGAACTTGATTTTTGTTATCCTATGAGAGTTTGAACATCCCTACATGCTCTCTATAAATATTAGACTCTTCTATACAATTTCATAAGTGTGAGAAAATAAATTACTAGAATTATAAGATTTATTGTAATTTTCTTTCTTCTCCATTATTTTTGAGTCAATAAAATCTTTTAATTCATCTGTCATTTTTTTGTCTTTATTATTTTTTTGTTTGATAAAAAACTTCATTATTATTTATCATATAACTTCAACATCTCAATCTAGTGATTGTATCACAACAAGTGGTATCAATCCTAACAGATAATGTGCAGAATTGCAAGGATAGAAACAAAACCAGAAGAGAAAAGCGGAATTTAGATGTCATTTTATTTACTTTTTGATGTGTACTATGTGATTGTGGTTGTTCTTTGTGCGATGTCTCCTTTTTATACTTGCCAAAGATTAATGTATAATTGATTAGCATAATCTAGAGGAGATTTTATGTATATGCATATTTCTTGGTTAAGTTGTCTACATTATATGTGTTGTCTAGTCATTTGAGTACATAATTTATGAATAGAAAATTCGAATGCTCTCATATATCAATCGCAACCAATTTCTTCAACATCACCTTCTTGCTTAGTATATGAAGGTGCATCTTCTCTGAAATTTTTTGTTAAACTTAATGTTGTCAGATAAAAAAGTATTTTCTTTCGTCAACGCTTAAAATTTGACCCATTAAATTTCCCTGGTTTTTCTTCGATCGTATTAGGGAGTGTAGTACCGAACATTGCCATTTTTGAAACATAATCAAAAAATAAATAGTGATAAGGAGTAGAAACAGAATAAACCAGAATAAAAAAATCATTTTAAGATTGTTGTTTCTGAAGTATAAATTCCTCATTCTAACAATTTGAATATACTACACTGATAGAATTAACGTAATGTAACTTGAACAACTTAACGAGATTATCAACATGATCATAATGTTACTTTGAGCCCAACGACTTCGTGATGTTTCCTTAAAGTGAATTTGCCGTGTTCAGCAATAGTTTTTCATGATAGAACGAATTTTGTCTACGACGGAAGTAGCACATCAATATGCAGGACAACTCAATAAAGTATTTTCACTTCGAAAACAGTATCAGAATGACAGAGATGATATGATTCAAAGTAAAGAAATTTTGCAATGAAAATTGTGTAATTTTTATGATAGTAGGGTAAACTATTTATAGAAACATTTGTAACCATTTGAACATCTTTCAAACCTTTTCAGAACAATCACTACTGTTCAAACAACCCTCTAAACTCGAACAG
>CAIGRB010043397.1:0-10988 GCA_903798255.1 Fraxinus quadrangulata
AATGAAAGGCTGCGAACCGACGAAACAGTTGAGAGTATGCAATTTCACCCTGTCATTCTCGATATGAAAGAAGTTGGATCTACTCGTATAGTTTGGTCATATCTTGTGTGCATTGCTTGATAATTCTTCCTAATCTTTAGAATCTTCTTATCCAGGGAATGTAAAGCTAAATCAACTGGAAGGATGATGGAATATCATCTTTTTCCATGTGTAGTTCACCATCAAGCCTCATTTCTATTTTTATTTTTACTTCTTGCTTAATGAATGTGAGAATGGAAGAATTTTCTTTTCCTATGTTTCTGTTTGCAGCAGCTAAAGTCTGAATAGGACGGACCACTGAACTTTGGATATTCTTCATAAGTGAGGGGAAGGGAAAGATCAGTAGTGATAAAATGAAGAGGAAAATTTATATTGATTTTTGTTATGCTTTCTTTCTCTTTTTAATCTTTTCCTCCTCTCAAATTCAACTAAGAGAACTGAATAATTGGGAATGTGTTCAAGAGTGGATGTTCCTGATGTGAAAGGGCTTTATTTAAGCAATTCTATTGTAGGCCTTAGGGACACATCTTTATCTACTTCAAAAAGAAGACAGTTGTGGTTAAGCTTTTTGTATTCAAAAGCCTCATTTGAGTTCAATTATAGATGGTAATGTAACTTGTAAGCTATGAAATATAATTTTTTAGTCTTTTCTGGCATTACACATAACCCTGGTAGTTCTTTGCAACCCTCTCCCAATTGATTGCAGTTGTCACGCTGATGAGGCTGTTTTCAGGAGATTCTCAACAGTCAGAAATAATGTCAATTCAGATTCAAAGTAAAATCATGTAAATAATTTGCCAATGTTCAGATTAGGATCTTCTGCAGTTTACTGTTGTCATCGTCTCACTTCCAAAAAGTTAACAACTGTGATCAACATGTTGAACAACCTGTTGTATCTAGCTTAAATGGTTGAGTCTGTGCGAGCATTATCCAACTAGACAAGAAGGAGCTTACAATTAATATGCAGGGAAATATAGATCATGAACATAATTGCAGATGTTCTATGGTCTTTCATATTATTCTACAAGCCAAACTTGGCTCAGTTAGGAATAACATGCACAAAACTGAACTGCTCCCAATGTGACCTTTCTGAAACTTCGACTTATTCTTTTGACAGTAGTATTTGGATTTTGCAGAAGTGTATGTCAAAGAGAAGTCTCTAACGTACCTCTACACTGACGATGAAACTGGAAATGTTGTGCTAATGGAGTGAGTGTTACTATTAACTTTAAACTTAGCATGTGCTAATTACATTTGATTTGGCACCTGCGTGTGGGCTGTGTGCTGTTCACTGATGTGTTTTAAATACAGCTCTGAAACATACAGTCAGCTGGATGTACCAAAACCCTTATTTGGTGAATCTGTTGTCTATCTTCAAGGTAATGACACACCCCTAGCAATCACTTTGGTTTTTATTTGTCTCCGTTCTTGTGGAATGCCTATTCTACATATGCCCCCCCCACCCCACCCACTCACACACACAAGTTTGAAATATTTAGAGAATTTAAATGCCCAGCAGCCCAGATACCTCCCAATTGTTGCAAAGAAAAATCAGTCAATACTGTGAATTCATAAGAGAGAGTACTGGAAACTGTTTCTGACGCAATCTGAAGTCTTGCCTAATGGCTTTAGATCATGGGTGAGGAAATTAAGGACCTGTTTTCTCTTCTTAGCTTAGAACGCCAATTTCTTTCTTCGGCTAACTCCTGGTTGGCTGGTCAGCCCAGAGGACTTGTGCCGTCTTCTTGGAGCACCAAGGATTTTCTAGGTTAAGTCCTGGTGGCCTAGTATGCTAAGGACTAAGATGTTTGAGGCACTCCATTCTAGTTAATTTTCCATAATTGGGCTAGTTTATTGTATTCTTGAATTTGAATTTATTTTGTGAGATGATTAGAGAATTCCTTATCCTACTAAAAATTGTATTTACGCTTCTATAGTGAATAAAATTATGTTACTTGCCAATAAAATTAAAAATATGATTTTGAAGAGTCACAATGCGTACCAATCAATCACAAATTAGGAAGCTTCTGTTTTAAATACTCCATATTTAGAAACATTTCTAGTATCTGATTGTTGATTACCTTAGGAAGCACTAACATAGACACTAGTGTTGTACAAAACATGAAAGGGACATGCCGATACGCAATATTTTTAAAAAAGAGTACCAAAGCGTGTCCTTGATACTCGGATTAAAATATTAACTTTTTTAGTTTTTTTATTTTTATCTTATAAAGTAAATTTATTTTTGTTAATTTCAACGTGTCGGCAACGTCTTGGCGGCATGTCAACTTTACAAAACCAAAAAATAATTTGGACACGCCACTGACATTCCCGACACTTGTCGCTGGCAGGGTGTTTGTGCATCCTAGTTAATTTTTTAGGGATCTATTAATTGATTTTATAAGATAATTTACAAACATATATATCACATAATACAAATCGCTGTGCTAATTGTTGATCAGTCATCATTTCATCCACATAATGCATAGCTTCCATGGTGCACAGATGATATGAAAGTGACTGTGCAGCTCTATGATGAAAGACCAATGTCTGCATCAGTTCCACAACGAGTGACGTGTACAGTAACGGAAGCAGCTGAGCCTATAAAGGGAATTGGAGCGACTCCTCAGTAAGTCTATCTATTTTTTAATCTTGGGCTATGTGCTTATGATTGAAATCCTCTACTTCTATATGGTTAACATAATACATAAAACTCTCAATGTTATCATTACTTTGTATTATCAGATGGTCTAAATATTGTGCCCTTGATTGTTTATTTTTGTGAGACAAGCTACACAATTTTTGATGATTATTTAGCATTGCTCTTATTGTTCTTCACTTCTACAGTTATAAGAAGGTTTTGTTGGACAATGGTCTCACAATCCAGGTAATCTACTTTCCTAATGTAACTTTGTCATATAATATCCCTGTACTATTGTCTGACTCATAGTCTTGAGTGTTAAATTGACCATGAAGAGTTCTCTGGTTAAAATTTTACAGTGTCTTTTTTATTACTTCTTGTAATGTGTAAGAAGTCAGAGGGGAACTTTCAGCAGAAATTTTGTAGTCGAAAGCGTTCTTATTGCATATATATGGTACTGCTTATTTTCTATTGCATGTATGAGGGCCAATCCAGTTAGACTCCTTGGGCAGGAAGAATGAATATGGCATATTCACTAGCTCTAGACAACTGTACAATTTATTTGTGAAAGTAATTGTCAGTTGCTTTCACCAACAAGAGAAAGCTTCACAATAAAAATTATCTTCAAAATGGGAGACTTGGCTTTTGTTACTTTTTTAAGTTTCTTGTTTTTGGTCTCACAAATGGGAGGCTCGGGTTTATTTATTGAAAGCTTAGAGAGAGATTTCTAGAGTTTTGGCATTGTTAAGCCTCTTCTGTTGGTATGATCTTGTTCACTATCTAAACAAGAAAAGGTTTCTTGAATGATTACACAGCAATTGAACGAGAGGAGTTCTGAAGTTATACATTCATTTGTTGCCTCTTTCTGCAGCCTCGTCATTGTTGTGCTCTTCTCATCTTGAAGAGATACTAGCAAAATTTGTATCCTACCAAGTTCCAAGGCCTTTTTAAGTCAAAATTTGTGTTCACTTGATATAATTTTTGTACATCTTTATAGGTACCTGCTCATATTTTATCAGGAGATAAGATACTTGTCAATACCACCGACAACTCTTACATTAGCAAGTGAGTTGAAATGAACATTTCTTTAGCATATTTAACATCAATTCTACTTTTTTTCTTGCCATTTTCATTCTTTTAGTTTTGATACTTCTAGTTATATTAGGTATGGAATGGACAACGAGACTTCTTGCAGTTTATTACTCCAACATTTCCGATATTTCATGTTTCTTTTGAATTAAGAATTTTGCCTTTCTCCACTTGCATAAAGGTTTCTTTTCTCTCCTATCTAAGATTTTGCAGAAAAGGTTATGGCTGGGTCTAACACGTGACTTCAGCAAGACCTATATATATGTTGAAAAACTATAATTTCAGCCACGATTTGAATTGTCTTACTGCTTCATTACACTGTATAGCTTGTTTTTGTATATTGTACTTTTTCAAATCCTGAACATCATGAAGGATATTTGTAATTCCTGAATTTCCATCACTGCCTTTTCGGAAGACGATGTTATAATGAAAATGATAAACATGGCTGTTCACAAATTTCTTTTAGACACACATTAGCATTTCAGTTGGAAAATGATAAAGATTATACTCCAATAATATTTTTGTTAAATTAACTCTACTTCATACTTGGATACATCTTTCATTGTATATATTTCAAATTGCAGTCATTTTTGGATTTCTCAGGGCTTGAGAGGAATTTTCCTAAGTGACCAGCTGGATCAGCTCCAAGGCATAGATAATCTGCTCATGCGATTATCTCATTTTTGCAGATGATGCTTTTCCGAAAATTAGTTCAAACCTTGGGTGATCTTGCATTTGTTCAAGGCTTATAATAATGATAATTATAGTTTTAAAAGAGGTATGCTGTAAAATGCCTCGTTACATATTGTCACATCCCATTGAATGCACCAGGATTATATATTTTCCGGCATTTTCTTTTGGGATCAGTTCTTGTTTATGAAACATGTATCGAAAATGAATGAAAATACCTTCGAAAAGTATTACCTTCTTCTACCTTGCTAAAATTGTGGGCTTTGTGGCAGCCTAAGTTACTGTTCTTGTAGTTGAGTGAAAAATGGAGACATCCATTTTATGCTAGTGAAGTTCAAAAGGAAGGAAGCATCAATTTTTTGAATATTGAAGTAGCTAGCTTGATAGATCTCTTTTTTGTTCCAACCTTATCCCTGCTTTTATTTCTCCGTCTTGCAAGAAAGATACGCGATCCAAGAAAATTGATGCAATGTCGATATAGTCGGGCTAGTAAAAATGTAGCCAATCCCGGGGATTTGCATGTTAAGATCGTTTTTGGTTTAAATAAAAATCAGGTTTTTAGTACCTTCTGCTATGTGATGTTTAGGTAAAAGTAAAATTATTAGTAGTAATTTGTGATTGAAAATTTGTGGTCTCATGAAATGTGCCATTAAAATTAGACGTTGATTTTTGACTTAAAATTTGATCAGGTTTTTTAATTGAACCAACACATGGGCTAAATTCTTTTCGGATGTTTGTGAATTACTTCATACGTCCAAGCTATGTGCTATTTTGAAGATAATGATGATGTTAATGTGAATGTAAATGTTGATCCAAGACCATACCACAACGTTATCAATTTGGAGTTCGTCTTCTCGGATTTAGATTAAGTCGAGGAAAAATGGAGAAGCTGCAACTGGTAAAATTAGAGATTCACGATCCAAAATAAAAGCAGAATCTAAAATTGTATTTATTTTATAAAAATGCTACATGTACACTTCAAGTGTACATCTTTTCTTACATTTGATGTGTTGTTAAAAAAAGATTGAAGGGATTGTTTTTTTTTTTAAAAAACTGTCCAATGATTTGATGTTACATGGTAGAGTGTAAAAGATAATTTAAAAGATGATGTATATGATTTCAATAAAATAATATCACACATAAATCCATTTTTTTTTTTACTTTTTAACCACACAGTTTCCATCAATACACTATTAATTTTTTTTGACAAAAATGGGGCTCGAACAAGTGGATAAATTGATAATAGATCATTTCTCTTCGTATATATAGTATTTAATTTTAAAAATAGTTACTTATATGTAAAATTAAATATTAAATTATCAAATTGGATATTACGATATTTTTGTTGGCATATTGTAATCATTAATATATCATATTAACATAGCATTCTATCATATAATACGACTATAGTTGAATAATAAAGTTTGATGGTATTTATACATAATACATTATATTTAATCAAAAAAAATTAATTCATTTATTATCAAATTCTTCAATAAATTTTAATTCTAAATTTTCGGTAGCATGTATATTCAAAATTAAACATTTTAAATCGACCCCAATTTTAAATCAAAAAATGGTCACGGGATGTTTGCGATACTCAAAATTAAAATTATGAGAGTAGTTCCAATGTTTTATTACTTAAGACTAAGTTATCCATATTATATTGAATGAAAATTGAGGAGAAAATAAAAAAAATGATTGTTAAAAAGATAAAATAAGGAATTTATGTAAAAAAAAAAATTAAAGTTTAAATTACCAAAATGCTCTCACTCACTTGGGTGGTTACTGGTTGGGATAAAATTGGCCGCGTCGAGGTCAAGGACCCGATCATTCTACTGTAAGTACCGTTTACTCACTCATCTCTCCGTCTCTCTCTACACGAGCACAGCCATACACTCGCCGCCGATCTTCTTCCGCCGGCTAGAAGCTGATGACAAATGAGTAGGTCCTGCAATATGTCTGTAGTAATGAATGTGTAATACAATCTTAGTTTGCTATTTTCCTTCTATTTGTTCATTTGTTTTCCACTCCACCACTAACTTTTTTAGTTGCTTTTGTAGACAATAATAGCCTAGCATTTATACTTGTTAACTGATCTGAGGTGGACACCTATGAAGGTTTGTTCATGGACTGATTTCTTGCTATGGTTTTGTTGTTCAATAAATGTTTGTTGGATAAACCAAAATTGGTAACAACGTTGTCTTTAATTCCAGTAAAACGTGTTGGTATAGGTACAGGCAATTAAAATTAAACTTACTTAGTGTGGTTGCAGAAGATTATATTTCATTGGACTTTCTGGTAGATATGATGGTGGCTCGATTTAAGTGATGGAAAATAATTCACTAAGCTTACCTAAATTTATGGGAAATGAGACATAGTTGTTGTTCTTTACTTATTTAGGCTCTAATGTATTTTCCCCCATCTCTTCTCTCTCTCGTCCTGTGTGCATGTGTGTCCATTTGTCTTTCATTGTGATATTATCTTATCTATTTTTTACTTTATCTATGACTAGAATGCTGAGTGCAGCGGCATTGGCCAAGTATTCAATAAACTGGTGGAGGATATTGGAAGTCCAGTTGACTTTGAACTTCCTGAGTGGTTGAATAAATGGAAATCAACGCCCTACTCCTTTATAAAGCGAAGTATCCATGAAAATTACTCATGCTTTATTGTTGTGTGCATTATTTTTATAACTGATTTTTTATATAAATTTTCTGACCTTGGCAACTCTTTCCTATCAAAAGTTCCTGTCCTCCATTTTTAACTATGAGTCACAGCATTGATTGGTGGCATAGTTGATGTTTTTCGGTAGTTTTTCACCTCTACATTCCCTCTCTTTCTCCTTGTAGTTCTTAACTACTTCAAGATATCTATCTTTCTAAGAGGAATAAAAGGCGTCTGGAGGATGATGGCATCTTTTGTTCCTGCAGCTCTTCAGATGGATCATCTGGTGTTTGTGGTAGAGATTGCCTCTGTGGGTAAAGACTGCCAGAATTAAATGCCTTTTAGTTTTGCAATTTAGGACTATGGAACATATTAAATTTTGTAATGAAATTTAGGACTACTAAGTTGTTGCAAAAATGTGCTGCTTAGTCAAAGTGAGCAGAGCAGACTATTTTTTCACATTTGATGCAGCAGTTTTATTTGTTTGACGGTTTCCAGTAAATTTTGAAATTTTGAGGTACCTCCACCTATCAACGACAAAAAACAAAAAAGCTCTCTACCGTGTATGCTATACCTTCTTTTTTCTTACTTCATTTATGGGAATCCATATTTCTAACATGCTGTATTGATCACTTTGAAGTGATTGATACTTTTGGTGATTTTTATATGTTTTCAATGATGTTTTGGAGCTCATGAGATGATGGATTATCTTTGCCGATGGTTTTCCCCTTCTCCTCCTACAGCATGCTGATGTCGAGCTGCTCTTCGGGCTGTAAATGTGGGAGCTTTTGTATGAATAAACCATTCCACCAACGACCTGTGAAGAAAATGAAACTAGTGAAGGTAAAACCCCTGCTTTGATATGCCACACTATGAGGGGACATTTGAAAGCAGAAAATTCCTTCCTCAGTTTCTCCTATCATAACCTTTCCATAATTCCAGTTAACTGAAATCTCGTAGGCAAGATAATGTAACCCTTGATGTTATTGAGCCGATTCTTATAACAATTGACGTGTTTGGAGTAAATAAATTTGATGGTGAGAAGTTTTTATTGTATCCGCTGATTTGATAAGCTTTTGCGTATTTATCATTTGTGTCCTTCGCTATTGAGATACGTGTTCAATGCTGTACTTGATTGTTGGTGAGGGATTGCTTACAATAGTTGTTTGTTTGGTATCCAACTTGACGGATTATTTTTCTACTTTCCTACGTAAATTTGGATATGCTTTTCATGATCCACTTTATAAGCCCTCTTTATCATAACTCCTTATCCTCTGGCCTCTCAGCAAATCCCCTACTACCGGAGGCTATTATTTAACCCAGAGGACCCTTAATATATTTCTTCTGTGTCCCCTTTACTATCACTTTGCAAATGCATAATAACTTATTCAGGAAAGAGCAACCCATGTTTGACTCTGTTTCTACCATGGTTCTCATATGCATTTCACATGTTATTTCTGTGCTTTTTATATTTTGCTTGTACAACATATTTCATCCTTGTGTTTCATTAATTGTACACCGATATAATTTAGTATCCTCTTCTTTCGATGATATATTCCTAATTCTTTTGAAATTTTCTCTCGGAGCTATTCCTTTACCGACACTAGTATCGCAATGGGAGCCCATGTTGTGGAGACACAATATTTATAGTTGCAAATATGCCGCTGCCATTTAAATATTGACATTATTTATTAATTTTCTAACTGCACATAAAAGTTTCTCCCTTTATTGGGTGATTCTATGCACTTCTGGTGCTACGTTTAGTGGCATGGAGTCAAGAGTCTTGGAATTGGAATTCAATGAAACGTCAGTTCAAATTCGAATGGAAATGATCTTATACAAATTCTGAGCCCCAATTCCATGCTGCCAAAAATAGATCTATGTAATCTGTTTCACCTTTTAGCCACTCGTGATTTTGTCAAACATCCTTTGATTGTCACTTATTCATTTTGATGAGTTAAAATGTCATGCAAGTTGAAGCTTGTTTTGCAGACCAAAAATTGTGGATTGGGCATTGTGGCAGATGAAGATATTACCCAAGGAGAGTTTGTGATAGAATATGTTGGAGAAGGTGAAAATTAAGAGTTGTGTCTGTTCATTATATTTAGAGCTAGGTTATGTTGCACATAAAAATGAATTAAAGCGAAATATGTTGTTACTATTGCAGTTATTGATGATAAAACATGTGAGGAAAGACTTTGGAAAATGAAACATTGTGGGGAAACAAATTTTTACCTATGCGAAATCAATCGAGACATGGTGATTGATGCCACTTACAAGGGAAACAAATCCAGATACATAAATCATAGTTGCTGTCCAAATACTGAGATGCAGAAATGGTGAGGCAGATACTTATTTCTGGATTATGGTCATATTTGTTTTCTACTTGGTTCTCACCCTACTTTTTCTATTAGGACAATTGATGGCGAAACCAGGATCGGAATATTTGCAACTCGCAATATTAAAAAGGGCGAGCATCTGACCTATGATTATCAGTATGGCCATTGCATTAGATATTTTTAAAGCAATGCATTATGCATCAGCCAACTGTTTTGCTTTTAAGAGAATCTGTGTCTATTGTGTACTAACAAATGTAGCAGGTTTGTTCAATTTGGTGCCGATCAAGATTGCTACTGCGGCGCTGCAGGCTGCAGGCAAAAGCTGGGAGTTAAACCCAGTAAACTGAAAGTGCCTTCAGATGCTGCGTTGAAAATAGTGGCATGTCAGGTGTCTGCTAGCACTCCCAAAATGAAGGCAATTCTACCTAACAAACATGTAAGAGTTTCTTAGGGTCAAATTCAAGATGCGCTATACCTTTTTTAATTCATATTTAATTGTCAAATATATTTTGGAATTTTCCCGAGCTTAACTGACTGGAAAATATAGCATTTCTTTAATTAGTGTCCCATAAAATATTTTTAAGATTATAGCAAGTTAATGACGAGGAGCACATTCACTTGGATTATGTATGGATAGCGAATACAATGGACCACCATCCCTATAATATGTAGTTTGCTGATATTTAAAGGCCAAAATCACATGTAATAATCCCCGATTACGAATAGGTAATAATTGAGGATGGAAGTGATAGTAGGAGAGTCAATTAGTTAAGGTGGGTGGCCCTTTTTATAGATGTAGTAGCTATCTGGGAAAGGTGGGGATTGGTGGAATTCGCTAACCACAGTGGGTTAGTCCATATTCTGTACAGTACTATGGCTTCTGTTCTGGGATAGATGCCGGGGAAGTAGTCTGATTTTCTAGGTGTTAACTTGGGTGTAAGTGTTGGGAATTTACTTAATCATGCGCAGCGGAAAGTAAACAATTTTCAATTCTCACCAAAGATTTACATTGTATTTAGATAGAAACTGTGATAGGAATTATACATTTGATGAATTCTGTAAACTCTTTTGCTGATTCTCGAACTCCAATGATCACGATCTGCAATCCAATATGTCCAATTGTCCAGCCTCCAATGGTGATCCACGCAGAGAACAAGAACGACGGCTATAGTTTCTTTTCTTATGCTATCAAGAATAATAGAAAATTCATGCATTTCTCAAACCCTAGTAGCATATTAATATAAATCCAAGCGGGCTCGGCCTGTCTTTTAGACTTAACCCAGTCCAATACTTAATTAATCAAATTAATTAAGTCGGGCCATGAATTAATTAATCCAATTAATTAATTCGGGCCTATTAATAAGCAACCAAATTAATTAATTATTCAACACTTGTCAATTAATTAATTGGTAAATCTTATTCTTCTGGTTCACGTTTGCGAGTGCCTCATTAGATACCCAATCACGATGCCTAACGACGTAATTTATTATTTTGATCTGATCAAAATCGATAAATTAAAACAC
>CAIGRB010043397.1:17744-44679 GCA_903798255.1 Fraxinus quadrangulata
GGAAGGCAGTTACGTCGGAAGATGTGGTTGCAAAGTCTCCAAATGAAGCTGATGATTGGGGGAGCTATTCTTATCCGTGACATCCGGACACTCCGTGTCTCCGGATGTCACGGAGACACGGTCCGTGACATCCGGACACTCCGTGTCTCCGGATGTCATGGAGACACGGTGCCGTGTCTCCGTGACATCCGGACACGGAGACATGGCATCTCCGGATATGACGGAGACATGGTGTCACGATCCAATTATTGCCCATTTAATTCAAATATGGGTTGATTTTCATTTCAGGCTCTCTGCCTTTTGCCAGCAAAAAACCTTGTTTCTTGGTCAGTCTTCTTGCTCAGATTTTTCTTTTACTACTACTTCTCTTTTCCCAAGGCGTTCTTTGAATCTTCCCTTTCTTTCTCTTTTTTAAGAATTTTGATTTTTCCAAAGTTTTTCTTTTCTGGGTAGTTCTTTTCTGAAAAGTGTAAGAAATTGAAATTGAGATTATTGGGAAGCTGGTGATTGCGTTTTTCTGAGTCTGTGATGATCATCAGTGAAGAAAAGAAGATTTAGCCACAAAAAAAAAAATGATCCTTCATTTTCTTGTATACTTGTAGTTCAGTCATTTATTAATCTCAACCAAAATTTTTATTTTGATTTCTTATTAGTCGTCCATCAGAGTTTTCATCCTTGTCGTTTCCCTTATTAACTGGAGATTGGTGTTTAAATTGTTGCATGAACAAAAAATACATGATATCTATATATTGAGTCTTGGATTGCATGTGTTTGAAATTTATAGCCAAAAATTGCAGAAATTTAATTTGGTGCTCTCAAGTATTGCGTGATGTATTTGCTGCATTGGGCACAAATCTTCTTGAGCAGGATTATTTATAGAAATTAGAAAATCTATTCTGTATATTTTAACTCATAAGTTCAGTAAAACATTAAAGAGATTCACTTTTCTAATACTGGTTCTTTTTAGAATTTTTATATCAGGTTTCTTTTTTCTTTTTTTGGTCCATTAGTTTCTTTCCCATGTTACTCTTAGAGTGTTTATGATAGTAATTTTTATTTATTTTTAATAGTTAAACAGAATGTTGGATGTATTAGGATTTCCTTTTTCAGTGTAAGTAGTCTGGTATGGCAAATAACCGTGTCTAAGTAATTATTTTATAGCCATTAATGTGTGCTGATTCAATGTTAAAAAAATCTTATAGCTGGTCTACTTGTTTTCTTTTAACCCCTGGTCATGCAATCATGTTCAACTGAGCTTATAAGGTGCTTATAAACACCATTTTGGAAAATATTGTAGAGGGATTACTTCTTTTTCAAATTTGATGTGACGTCAGACAATGCACAATATGGCTATGCTGATTTAAATAGGGAAAATTGTTATATTTATGTTGATTCCAAATTTGGATCTATTACGTCTTGATATTACCTTGTGAATTATAAGGTGCTTATAAGAACCAATTTGGTCTACTTGTTTGCGATCATGTTCGACTGAGCTTATGAGGTGCTTATAATCACCATTTTGGAAAAGTATGTAGAGGGATTTCTACTTTTTCAAATTTGATGTGACGTCAGACGATGCACAATATGGCTACGCCGATTTAAATAGGGAAAATTGTTATATTTATGTTGATTCCAAATTTGGATCTATTATGTCTTGATATTCACTTGTGAATCATAATTTGGTTCATCGTATTCGCAATTCTATGACTCCAAATTTACTCTGGATTGAGCCACATGAATTTCAAGTGAAAATAGATTGACTACCTTAAGGAGTGCATTTATATAATGGAGCACATTTGTTTTGTATCCCAAAGTCTGAGTGGATCATATTTCTCCTCAATTCTTTTCTTGACAAGTGAAAATTTTATTTTAAACAAAGTGCCAAAGAGTGCATCCTGTTTGCTATTGCACTCAAATTCTACTAATGAATTTCTTCTTCATTTGGATTTTGTTTGGAGTCAAATTTTTTACGATACTGTACATTGCATTGAGCTCCTAGAGTCTTGGACTTTCCTGCTTGGAACATATTGGCTGGAAGATGATTTGTTTTGGACCATAAATATATGCTTTCTTGGGTTGAGTTTGACGTGTACCTCATGCATGTTTGGATGCAATGTAAACTATCTTTGTGATGGCATTACATGCGACCCTAAAGGAGTATTATGATATTTGTTCATAGTGCAGAAAAAATATAGCTTAACTGTCTATTTCTTTTGCTAGTATGGGTGCTTGTCATATTTGAGCTGTGAATATTCTTGGTAAGGTGTTCTTAACTGCTTATTTTAAGGGAGTTGTGTTTTTCTTAAACAGAACCTAGAATTTCTTAATTTTCTTTTTCCTTGCTGTTGCTACGAAATATGATCAGGTGGAGATTAAACATTAGGTATTCATGCTTAAGTTGTAACAATCTGGTTATGTTACCACATGACTGCAGATAATGGTCAATTATCTTTCTTTTATTTGGTAGATGCTGTTTCATAAAAGATTCCTAACTACGGAACATAACTTCTCAATGCTAATAACTCGTGATAGACACTAGTCAATGATAATAACTCGTGATGTCTATCAGCATACTCAGTTGTCCTTTCACAACTACATTAGTTTTGGCTCCTGCTGTTATCTGGTATAAATTGGGGTGTTGAGCAGAAGTTGGCACCAAGAAGACACCAGGAAATTTTTCTGTGTTTATCTTCACTGCTGTATGGATTAAACGTCTGTTATCTAGTGTTCATATTGTATTCCTAGATGAGCATTAGTACTAAATTTTTTCGGTAGTTTACTATCAAATTTTGAGGAAAATACAGCAATCCAAATGAACGTGTATGTGTTTTTCTAATAAATGTAATGTGCGTTAAAGAAACATGTCTATGATGCTAAAGGTAGTTTTTGAACTAGTAACTTACGTATGCACAATTCTACTGTGTGTAAAATCATCAAAATATTCTAAACATGTTAGGTATCCACCCAGAAGTATTTGGTTTATGAACTGGCCTAATAATTTGTCATGCACATTGTGTATAGCGTTCAAATTTAATGTCAGTTGAGACAATATTATCTCAACTCCATATAGTTTGCATTAGAGAGATTGTTCGAACCACAGGGATTCAGCAGTGTGCTTATTGTTAGGTTGATCTTTTTGCCATTGCAAAGCTTTTGGTCCAGGAAGAGGAAAAACGTGTTTTGGTTCTATTTGGAAAAATGAACCTTTTTTATGGACATTTGTTGATTTCTGAACTCTATCTCTGCCAACTGTTATTTGGTACTGGTGCTGTACCCTATAATTATGGGAAGTGACGCACTATCTACAGTTAACTATTAAGAAGCAAGCTTATCCTGACCTGTGTTACTTCATCATATAAATTGCCCTTTAAGTAAAAATGTGCCAATTAACTTTGCACATTTGTCATCCTTGGCAGGAATTCATATATTATCATTTGGGAAAAATCATGACTCCTCAAGGTAGCACCTATAAGAGCGATATTGAGTCCCAAGATGCCAATTATGCTATTGCACCTGAAATTGTTGAAGTTGGAACTTTTCCTTCCAGAAAATCTTCAACTCTTGTGAAGAGCGGAGTGGCATCCAATACTGCTGTGCATGAACTACTTGAATGCCCCATTTGTATGAATGTAATGTGCCCTCCCATTCACCAGGTTTGTACTCATGCAATTCGACTTGAATAGGCTGTGTCTTCTGCACTCGTCACCATTGCATATTTAAGAAAATAAAGTAACATTGATTTATTCTTAAAAAGTTAATTTTCTGTGGCTCAAAAAAAAAAAAAAAATCTTGGTTCTGAGTTGACAGTCAAATAATAGAGTTGTCAACTTGTCAGATTTTGTAGAAAAAAGATTTGCTCTCTTTTGAAACTGATTGTTTGAACCAGATTTTGTAAGAAAACAGCACAAATTAAGCTAGCATTAACTCTGTCATATACATTTGATCCAATTTTCTCTTTTTCAGTGCCCAAATGGCCACACTTTATGCTCGAATTGCAAGTCCAAGGTACGCAGTTGCCCGATTTGTCGTCACAAGCTCGGGAATATAAGGTGCTTGGCATTAGAGAAAATTGCACAATCATTAGAACTGCCTTGCAGTTACAAGATTCTAGGTTGTCAAGATACATTCCCATATCATAGCAGGCTTAGGCACGAACAGGATTGCAGATACCGTCCCTACAATTGCCCATACACTGGAGAAGAATGCCTTGTCACTGGTGACATCCCGTTCCTTGTAGCACATCTCAAGAATGATCACAAGGTTGACATGCATGATGGGTGTACTTTTAAACATCGATATGTCAAGACCAAACCCATAGATGTCAATAATGCTATTTGGATGTTGACTGTAAGTGTTCTCTCTCTATCTTCTCTCTCTGACAGGCATTCATGCTAGTTCGATCACGGGGAAGGACGAAAATCCTACCCTGTTAAATTTTACTTGTTTGATATGTTATCTACGAAAGTACGACTTTCCAAATTGGATTCTGTTTCCATTTTGAGCTTTCTTAAAATAATGTCCATTTTTTGAATTAATATTTTTAGCTTTCAGTAACCCAAACTACTTCCCTCATGAGAAAAAAATTGCCACCTTCCATTATTGTCGTATTTTTGGATTTGATTTTCTTTACTGTGGTATAAAAGAAATTCCTAACTTTTGAAATTCGTGATCAGTCTTCAAAACTTAAAGAAGGACGATAAAAGTGGTTGGTTTACTTGTTAACAACCTTATGTGTGTGCCCTTCAACATGAATATCTTATTTTCTTCGCAAACCATGGCCAAAATGGTATCCAAAATTGAATTGTTAATCGGTTTTCAAAACAAATTCATTCATATTTATGGTTTCTTTCTGGCTAGAAGTTTGAGAATTTACTGAAAGAATATTACTAGCAAATGAATTGACATATAAATTTGTCAACATTTCATTTTTTTCCATAAGATCTTTTTACTTCTCAGTTCCTGATCTTGAATCTGTTCAAAGGCATTTATATTTTTTTTGTATGTGATAAACTATATCGTGAACTGTTGCCATTGGAACCTATTGTTGTTGTGTCCATTTATAGTATGATGGTTGAGCTTAGAAGAAAAAAACTAAGTTACTTTTTTCCTACATTTTTTGTCCATAAAAAATAATTATTTTAAAATTTAGCCATTTACTCATAAGTAAACTTTTTAAGCTTAGTCAAACATGTTCTTCGTAGCAAATAAATCTTAGGAAAACGAAAGGCACGATAAGCGTTTCGTTTTTTCTTATCCGGATGCAGATTTTCAACTGTTTCGGCTTCCAATTTTGCCTGCACTTTGAGGCTCTCAATCTAGGAACAGCACCTGTTTACATGGCATTCATCCGTTTCATGGGTGATGATGAAGATGCGAAAAAGTTCAATTACAGCTTAGAAGTTGGTGGAAATGGCAGAAAGCTAACATGGCATGGAGTTCCAAGGAGCATTCGCGATAGTCATATAACAGTTAGAGACAGTTTGGATGGGCTAATTATCCAAAGAAACATGGCACTCTTTTTCTCCGGAGGTAATAAACAGGAACTGAAGCTGAAAATGGCGGGGCGCATTTGGAAGGAACAACCATAATCTCAATCTTTTCGTGCTCGTGGAATTTGGTTAAATACACAGTGCCATACATTCTCATAGTAGGTGGAGGATTTTATTAATTTATCAGCAACTGAATTACAAAACAGATGTGGCCTAATCCTTTTTGACAGTTTAAAGTTGTCACTAGATTCACTTGTGACAATTCAATGGTGGTTAGTGGTTACTTGTGTTGCATCTATAAGGTTCACGAGTCATCTGCTAGCAAAATTTGCCTTCTCGTTTTCTTCGTTTTGCGAATTTATTTACAGATACAAAACCAAATAGAAAATCCCGTTGTTCTTGTGTAGTTGGAGGTCTGGTAGTTTGTTGCCCAATTGTAGTTTGTGCTAAGACTGCTGGCAGTGATATTGGAAGGTCCTGTTCTTGGAAATACCAAGTTTTGAGTTGTTTTCTAGCATTGTAAGGGCATGCCATTGCTCACAAGCCTCCTAGTGCATGTATAGCATCTAAAAGCATGTTCGTGAAGGTTTTATAAACAATTTTATTTATAAATAGATAGAAATGAGTGATAGATGTGAATAGTATTTGTGGGTCTATGTGGTTTGAGTGTTTCTAAACATAAGCCACACAAGTTAGTATTAAACAGTACAAAGAATAAGATTTTAGTTTCTTTAATACTATTTGGTCAATAATACCTTAAAATTGTCTATTCAGAGATGAAACCTAAATTGGAAAGGTTCATTTGATGTTTTGGTTCAATAATATAGAAAATTAAGTAATGTTGCTAATACTAAGTTGTCATATATGATTATTTGGTTTCATCAATGATGGTATGATGGAAAATTGTTACACGTGCACGGGACAAGAACATTATTTGAGCCCCATTTTTTCAAAATTCATTTTCATTCATGTATTCTCTTATAAAATAATAATACATGTATTTTTAAAAAAATTCATTACTTTTTAACTACACATTCTTCAAAAAATCATTATTCTATAAGACATTTTACCCCAAAATGGGGATCAAACGGGGGATAAAAAAATTTGATTTGTGAAACGCAATTCTTGCTTATCTCAACGTTAATTGGATTATTTCTTGTTAGCAAATAGAGAATTAATTGTTATGCACGATAATGGTTAGAGAAGTAATTTTTATGCATGATAATGGTTACTTTTATGTGGACATAAAGGCACGTTCTACATTTGGTCGAAAAGATTGAATATTACTAAGATCGTGTCTGACCATCATTATTTGGGAAAATTAATATTTTGAATAGTAATTTTTAAGAGAATGTGTTGTCAAAAAGATTGAATATTACTAAGATCGTGTCTGACAACCATTATTTGGGAAAAATAATATTATGATTAGTAATTTTTAAGAGAATGGTAGTTAAAAGTAGGGAAAAGTTTGAATTTACATGTAAAATATTTTATTGTATGAATGTGTGATTGAATATCAGTGTGTAAAAAAAAAAGAGAGAGCTCAAATAATGATTGTGAAACAGAAGCTAAAATTGCGTTAAAGAAGAATAAATCAACAATGTTGATTCGATTTGATGATGTTGCTTACACCCTTAAAAATCAATGTACATTTCATGAGCTATACATGTCAATTTAATCATTTAGATCGAGCGTCGAGAACTGATGGTACAACAATAGTGAATGTTGAGAATTAACTTGTTTCATTTTAAAGGCTGATGACCAATGTGCTACTGCCTGGATAGATTGGTAACCAGTGATGTAATTTCCCTCCATAGTACGGAGGCAAGTCAAAGTAGCGATTTTACTGTTAATAATTCGACTTTAGTTCAAATTGCACTGTAGAAAAATAGAGCCCGTCCTGAGAGAGACAAACGTCACAAACCCCCAAAACCTCCGTAGCTGCTGAAATCTAACTTCTGATTCGGAGAAAAAATGATAGTGAGAACTCTCTCACTATCAAAGCTCAGAAAGCTTCTCGGTTCATCTCCTCTCTCTACCTATACATACAGAAGACCTGTATATAACTCCACCCCTTTTTTAACCCTTGTCGGCTCACCCACTTTCTCGTCCTCGCAAAACCCTGGTAAAACCCTACCACTGTTATTTTTGACAAGATATTTTTCTACCGAACAATTGAAAAACCAGTCCTTTACAAATTTAACGGTGTCCAGAGATGGGAACTACGACGAGGCCACTTCAGATACCATCCCCGTTTGCCCTGGCTGTGGTATCTACTTGCAAGACTCTGACCCTAAGCAACCTGGGTTTTTCGTTAAACCCTCGCCCAAAAGTCACAGAGACAAGAAAAACGGAAAGAAAGGGTCTTTTGTTGATGAGTCTGAAATCCCAGATATTCTCAAAAGAGGCATTTTGAATGACATAGTAGACATTGAAAATTCCGAAAATCCCGGCATCCGTGCTAAGGTTTTTGATGAAAGCTCGAAAAATGTCAAAAATCTTGGCAGCCCGGATGAAAAAGTTTGTGAAAAACCAATTGTGTGCGCCAGATGTCACAGTTTGAGGTACTATGGAATGGTGAAGGAGCCGGGTGCAGAGAGCTTGTTGCCGGATTTTGACTTCGATCACACTGTTGGGAGGAGGTTGATCTCGATAACTGGGGCAAGGACTGTGGTGTTGATGGTGGTGGATGCCGTAGATTTTGATGGGTCCTTCCCCAAGAAAGTGGCTGAATTGGTTTCGAGAACTGTTGATGAGAACTCGCGATCATGGAAGGAGGGTAAGTCGGGGAATGTGCCTAGGGTAGTGATGGTGGTGACAAAGATTGACCTTTTGCCTAGCTCCTTATCACCTACTAGGCTAGAGCATTGGGTTAGGACACGGGCAAGGGAGGGTGGGGCTGGGAAATTGACAAGTGTGCATTTGGTGAGTGCAGTGAGGGACTGGGGAGTGAAGAATTTGGTAGATGATGTGGCCGGGTTGGCAGGGCCAAGAGGGCAAGTGTGGGCAATAGGGGCCCAAAATGCTGGAAAGAGCACTTTGATCAACGCAATAGGGAAGTGTGTCGGCAGGAAGTTGACTCATTTGACAGAGGCGCCAGTGCCAGGGACCACACTGGGGATTGTGAGAATGGAGGGAGTGTTTCCTGGGAATGCCAAGTTGTTTGATACTCCAGGACTTTTGAATCCTCATCAGATATCAACAAGGTTGACCAGGGAGGAGCAGAAGCTAATTCACATAGGGAAAGAATTGAAGCCAAGAACATACAGGATCAAGGTCTGTTGAAATTCTTGTTGATTGTTTCAATGCAGGCAACTTAATTGTAGTCATTGATTGATTTAACCATATTGGAAAGCATCCTTCTTAACTTGTAGATAATGAATGTAGTGACTGATGAATTTTGTTGTGCAAAATTGCCAATTTTGTTTGTCTCTCCTTTAGGTTGCTGAACAAATAGTAATGGCTTAGATATTTTTAGAGCTTAAAATATATCCGTAAGTTCGCATTTATTCCTGCTGTTATTTTACCATGACTTTGACTATTGTTTATATAGATTCATGATAGAGATACTTATCTGGAGCTTTAAAGCTTATATGGGTATGTGACTGTGTACAGACTCTGCAGATTGGACTTTGTGAGGAAAAGATGAAGGGAAAATTGGAAAACTATACATCCAAGTATCTATTTTTTAGCTGAAAGCATTTCGAATGCTCTCTCATTGGGAAAGTTTATTTGCATGTTCTGCTTGTATGAGTTCCTCTTCTAGTGCTCCCAGTGCAAGAAAATTATAATATTGAGGCTAACTTTAGATTGCTTGAGTTGCTTTTTTCTTGTCACTCAAGCTAAAAAGAGATGCATGGCAAAAGGAAGCATATTTTTCTCATTATAAGGTTTACTTCAATCAGTTTAATGGTGTAGCCTTGTAGGAGGATCTTGTAACGGCCGAATCCTTTCTGTGGTGACGGGATTTAAATTGAAACCTATTTTTCAGGGATCTTTGGTTTGATGACCAGAATATTGTTTTCATCTCTTTTTGTCATTTATTAATCATTATGTGAGACAATTTTGAATATTATTTGGGCTATTGCTGGGATGTGTTTAGAGTGCTATTATGTTTAGGTTTGGCGAATAAAAATTATGATAATGTTCGCCAATGCAGATGTTCAATAACAGTGGGTCAGTTAGTTTTCCCAGTTATCAAACTTTTTACGTATGGTTTTAATTTTAATATTAGCAGTATGCAGAATACCTGAAGTGGAGGACGCTATCATGGTCATCTGTGTTCTATGTGCAGGCTGGTTCATCAATTTATCCTGTATTTTTTGCATTTTTCTGCTTGAATGTGCTAATTTGCTAGTATTTTTTTTTAATCTAAAAAGTAATTTGACATTATCTTCTATTATTTGATCTGGACAGGCAGGGCATTCAGTTCATATTGGGGGACTTATGAGGCTAGATATTGAAGAATCATCCGTAGATTCTATTTATGTAACAGTATGGGCATCTGCTCTGCTTCCACTGCACATGGGGAAGACGGAAAATGCTTGCAAGATGTTGGAAGATCATTTTGGCCGTCAATTACAAGTATAGTTTGCTTTAGCCAGTAATTCATGGTTCTATATTCTGTTCGCAGTAAATTCATTTGAATTTACAATGTCAAAAACAATTCTATTGTTATTCTTGATAACAAAAACTTTGTACAATGCGTTAATAATAGCCATTTGGTGTGCATTTCTGAGGCGTAGAGTACTTGCTGTATGCTCTCTCCTTGTTTCTGTCTGTGTGTGTGTTAAAGTTATATGTTTTATATTCCAAAGCGGGGTTCGAAGTTTGTTGACTGAAATATTAGTAGTTTGCCCATGTTCTCTGGATGTAAGACTAGTAGTTAGACGAAGTCTAAAAATGTTAAATGTTTTATGGGGGTTCCGTACCTGGTTCTCAACCTTTTTTAGGATGCCAGGCATTAATTTTCTTGTTGGTGCTCATTGGGGGAAACGTGATGGTTCTTGTAAAAGCTATAACGTCTTTCTTGATACAGACACCACTGATACTTCTTTATACGTTTTTTTTTTCAGCCTCCTCTTGGAGAAGGGCGAGTTGAGGAGCTCGGAAAATGGGTGAAAAAGGAAGTCAGTGTTAGTGGCAGCTGGTGGGATTCAAGTTGTGTAGATATTGCTGCTGCTGGTCTTGGTTGGTTTGCAATCGGACTAAAGGGAGAGGCTCGACTAGGTGTTTGGACCTATGATGGAATAGATGTCGTCGTTAGAAATGTTTTGCTTCCTCAGAGATCACACAGATTTGAAGTTGCAGGTTTTACTGTTTCAGAAATAGTCTCCAAAGCTGATCGAGCTAGAAATAAGCAGCGCAAGAACGAAAAGAAGAGAAAACCTATCGACTCAACGGTAGCACATCCTACATCACCATCATTAACTATTGATGCAGACTCAAAATTAGCATCCCCTCAGTCATCTTGAAGGACTTGTCAAGTTGATGATTATAGAGTTCACCTAACGGCTTTCTGGCCTTCAGTTGATATATGGTCAATCTCCAATGGTCAAGAATATTGTTGATTTTTAAATTATAAATGAAAAAAAATAAGTATTGAATTAAGTGAGAAGTACTTATGGGTGTGGATAAAAAATAATTTGACAATTTATAAACATTAGCCAAGCTCTGCCATTATTTACTTTGGTATGGACAGTTTAAAAGAATTGTGAAAGAAAAACATTGTTTCATTCTCTGTATTTTTCTGATGAGATGACGACTCAAAAACTAATTGCACTGTTCACCTTAAATGAGTACATGGTTAAATTTTTCACCACACAATTTTTAATAAAGTAATTTTATACGTAGATTGAATTTTTTTCTTATTTTTAATTATACATTCTCTAAATAATTATTATTTCAAAATATATTTCTTTCCAAAATAGAGCTCGAACAAGGGCTTAGTAACCGATACTATAATTTCAATCTACTGTTGAAAAATAAGGGGCAGTTCTCTTTGGCCATTTTGGGTCGTTTTCTATTTTCGATTTTTCAAAACAGTGAAAACGCGTTCTCTTTCCTATTTTTGAAAACGTATTTTTGAAAACGAAAAAAAATTTGTACACAAACCAAAAAACGATAAAATCATCGTTTTGGACGTTTTCAAACCAATCCCACAAAAAACTTGAAAATAAGGGAAACAAACTTGAAAACAAGGAAAACAAGGGACACAGAGAAACATCATTAACTATTGATGCAGACTCAAAATTAGCATCCCCTCAGTCATCTTGAAGGACTTGTCAAGTTGATGATTATAGAGTTCACCTAACGGCTTTCTGGCCTTCAGTTGATATATGGTCAATCTCTAATGGTCAAGAATATTGTTGATTTTTTAAATTATAAATGAAAAAAAATAAGTATTGAATTAAGTGAGAAGTACTTATGGGTGTGGATAAAAAATAATTTGACAATTTATAAACTTTAGCCAAGCTCTGCCATTATTTACTTTGGTATGGACAGTTTAAAAGAATTGTGAAAGAAAAACATTGTTTCATTCTCTGTATTTTTCTGATGAGATGACCACTCAAAAACTAATTGCACTGTTCACCTTAAATGAGTACATGGTTAAATTTTTCACCACACAATTTTTAATAAAGTAATTTTATACGTAAATTGAATTTTTTTCTTATTTTTAATTATACATTCTCTAAATACTTATTATTTCAAAATATATTTTTTTTCCAAAATAGAGCTCGAACAAGGGCTTAGTAACCGATACTATAATTTAAATCTACTGTTGAAAAATAATTTACTATCCTAGGTTTCCCCCGCCTCCCCACGTTTCTTAGCCTTTGTCTGGTGGAATTAAAATTAGACTTTTAATAGATTTTGATAAAAGTTTTTGAAATGCGTGGTTAAAATGTTGTGAGATAATATGTAGTTAATATTGATTGTTTGACTTTGAATTAAATTAAAATTTGATTTAAATTAATACCAAATAGGGGCTTAATATAACTATTATTAAATTTAGGGATATTTGCAGCAAAAGTTTAAAACCTTTGAAACACTAACAGATTTTTCCCAAATTTTTCATTTATTGCGGTCGTCACTCCTAACTGTTCCAAATGTTACAAGTGAGGCTCATTTGAACAGTTTTCATCCACGGTTCCTTCGATCGACTAAAATTTTAACTTTGATCACATTTTTAATATTTTAGGAAGGGATAAAAGAGTAATTTTTCATTTTTTTCACATTGAAAGATTAATTTTATTAAATAAAAAATAACAAATAAGACAAAACAAAACAATCCGCCTCTTCCTCTCACCCCCTACCCCCACCTCAAACCCAAAATCGGCCACCGCGACCACCACCACCAATCACCTTCCACTGGCCCCACCATCCACCCCAACACAATAGCCACCCAACCCCAAATCCTAAATTAAAACCAAAATATATAAGGTGAATAGTTCGTATTTGGTTTGCTACTGGAAGCAACTCTCGGTCAAATGATCCATTGAAAGGTCCGAAAACTTAGTGGACAAGCTTGGAGCGATGATTGATGAAGTGAGGTAAATCAATGGATACCATTAAGGAAAATGGAAGATGCCACTAAATCAATGAAGAGGTAAGGCAAAGTTTCGTTGAACAAACCATATCGTGGAAAATGGAAGATGCCTCTAAATCCAAAATCGAAAATGGAAAGTTTTTTACAAGAAGTAAGGCAAAATTCTATTGAATTTACAAATCAAATTGAAGGGGACGAGAAAATATCCTAGAAGTTCAAGACATGAATTCACGTGGCATTTTTGTACTTGGATAGAATGTAATGACCAATACAAAGCTTCTTTACTGCTTGTTGGGTTTCTGTTTGCCAAATTTTAGTTTTACATGACTTGTATTTTGATTTTAATTTAAGATTCGAGGTTGGGTGGTGGAGGTTGTTGGGTGACAATTATGATGGGGTGGATGATGGTGGTCAATAGAAGGTGGTTGGTAGAGATGGCGGTGGTCGGGTAGCTGATTCTAGGTTTGAGGCCAGGGTGGGAGATAAGGGTGAGAGGAAGAATATTGTTTTGTTTTGTCTTATTTTTTAATTTAATTATTTAAAGTGATAAATAGAAAAATATTTTTTTGCTCATTTTTAAAATATTAAAAATGTGCTCAAAGTTAATTTTTTTATCAATTGATAGAAATGTGAATGAAAACTGTCCAAAAAGGCTTTACTTGCAGCATTAAGAAAAGTTAGGAGTGATAGCCGCAACAAATAAAATGCTTGGAAAAAATGTGTTTCAAAATTTTGGAACTTTTGCTACGATTATCCCTTAAATTTATGTAATAACATTTTTTTTATCTGTACTTTTTGTTCGTGTAACAATTATAGAAATGACAATGGAACGTGGTAGGTTAGAATGGCCCCTCCCATCCCCTACCTCGTCGAGGATCTTTGGGCAGTGGAGATGAGATGGGGTAGAGTATGTAGGGATGACAAAATTTTGTCTGTTCAATTTTATCGTTTTTTAAAATATTTATGCCAATAAAAAAATTGGAGAGCGTCGTAGAAGCTTTCTGAAATTTATCCAAATACAAAGCCACACACTTTTAAAAGGTACATCAAATTCATAAATTCTACCAATGGTTCTAAAATAGTAAACAATGCGAATGACCTACCGAATATCAATGCTCATATTACATATCAAGCATCGATAACGTATTATATAAATCAATGGATGGATAAATTTATGGTGGACCTTCATATTTGAATTAAATTAAAAATTCATCAATGAATTTCTATAACTTATTATCGATACTTAATATAAGATGAGTATCGGTATTCATTAAATTATTCATGTAGTAAACAAATCCACTCACTTTATTGTAAACCTGCAACCAAACAAGCCTTGTGCCCTTATGCGGAATCCAAGCCCCTCTATTAAATCCACTTCACTTTGGCCCAACAATTCCGCTATACCGCTTCCTCCCTCCACTTTTCAAAACTTTTGAATTTCAGTGCCCTTAAAACCCCACACAAGCAAACTCCATCTTCCCAGCACACTTATCTCTCCCTCTCTTTCTCTCTACCAGTCTTTCTCTACAGTCTATACGCATACATATACTGCAATGCCGAGTAAAAGGAATTTGCCCTCAGCAAAGGAAGATGCGGCGGCGGTGGAGGAGAGCAAGAGATCCAGAAGACAAGCCTCCGACAGGCCAGAGAATGATGTAGCTTTGGATTTGGACTCTGTGACCGGATCTGGTGGAGTTATTGCGGGAGAAGAGGGAGCAGAGGAAGTGTTGGAAAATGGGAACATTGAGAATACAGCAGAATTGCTTGATGTGAAGGAGACATGTCGGATTGAGGTAGAGGAAGATGAAGAGGAAGGTGCTTGCCGGTTTATCGGAGAGCCGGTTGCCGATGAAGAAGCTCAACAGCGTTGGCCCCATCGATACAAGGCTTCATCGGTAATTATCCTTTCCACACTGATAAACACATTGTCTTCATGTTAATTTGCATACACTGTTAATCTGAACAATGAATATGTTGTATAATGTATATATTTGTATACTGTATGGCAGAAATTTGTTCTCTTCAAGTTTTAATTTGAGAAAAAGTATATTGTGGGAAATTGGATGCCATTCCATTCCCTTTGTCGGCAAAAAGTGTTTTTTTTTTTTTTTTTTTGGTGGACTTCAATTTACTTCACGCGGTTGTTTAGGTATGAAATACTTGCCATTCTCGTGCAGTCTATATACTTAGAGCATTGAACTATGAATAGAATTTATTAGGTTTAGCCGTTTAGTGTTTGAATATTACCACATTTTACTTTTTAATTGGTGCACATTCTGTTCAATTCAATGTGCTTTCAAACTAAAATGATTAAAACGTTTTGAAAATTTTCCATATCAAACAATTTTTAGTGGTTCGGATTTCGAATCACGGTTTAAATGGCAACATAACAGCAATAAATTTTGAATATATTAATATTAAAGCAAAAATTTGTTGGTCTAATGCATAAATCTTAGGACAAGCTAAAGCAATAAATTCATATATTATAAAGTTCAACCATAATTGTAATCTTCTTAAAACTATATTTGCAACTTGGGTCAAGAAATGTTGCAATAACAAGAATTGATTATATTTTTTGCATACTAATTGCCACTGATATCATTAAACTATTTGGCTGTTTAGCTAAATCGTTCAATTTTATGAATTTTACATATTTCTTGAACGGAATAGTTGGACCTCACTCACTAGAAAAACACTAACCCACCCTGTATGGGTTCCATTTTAATTTCAACGTATTTTTTTCCTCTCCTCTTTTTGATCATACGTTTTCCAATAAAATAATATTACACATGAATTCAAAGCTTCTCTTTCTTTTTCAACTACACATTATTAAAAGATATTATATTCCAAAATATATTTTCTCCAAAAACACATTAAAATGTAGCCCAAATAGGGGCTAATTTTTATTGTTCTATCTTAGAGTCTTAAAAATTTCGCATATGTTTTTTTAATATGACGAGGACTCGACTCGTGATATCTTTATTCTTCTAGAACTAGTTTAATTTTTCAAGTGCTTAAATTGTTATCGTAATCTAAACTCAACCATATCTAGTCAACTATTTCAGTTCAATTTTCAATTGTTGGATCCATGTGGACTTAAACCTATTTGAGTTCTATTTTGAGATTTGACGATTTTTCTATCTAGTGCATCCACTTCCTAAATATGTGTACACTGTGTTTGATAACACATTTTGTTTTTATCAATATTTCAATTGATTAAACTTCAATTTAAAATTATAAATTCATGAAATCCACAATTTTTAACATTTTTTTAACCATACTTAAAACATTTTTATCAAACTCTATTAAGCCCCTATTTGATGGCTATTATTTGGCCAAAATACTATTTTAAATAGTAATTTTTAGGAGAATGTATGATTAAAAAGTATTACGTGAATGTATCGTTGAAAATGAATATCTAAAAAAAGAGATTTTAAATAATGATTGCCAAATATAAACTAAATTTTATATAGTTTAGCGGCATATTCGCTCTTGACTAGCCAACATGTATCTAAAACTTTCATCAAAATTTTTGTCACATTCCCTGCGTGTTGTTATATATGTTCAGCGTGGTGAAATAGGTATACTTCGTGTTTGACTGCAATTCTACACTTCGAAACGTGTGAACTTATAAATTATTATTTATTGTTCTGGACGATACAGGAAGTCATTAGAGCTAGACGCCACTTTACCCAAGCAGAAGTTGACGGGCAACTATTCAATCTGGAAGATGAGGCTTATGTGAAGGTGAATCCTTATCCTGGTCTTCCATGGACTATTTCTGTGTTTAATTTAGATTTTCTCATGTGCATGTCTGGGCACCTTTTTTCAGCTAAGCTTCTCTTTATAGTTCATGAATACTTGTCAACCGTTTGACATAGTTTTTCTTGCATCCGTCAAATCATGTTTTTGGTGCAAATAAAACAAATGTATAACTACTAAATTCCAGCTGCACTTTGCCATAATTTGTTCGCTACATAAATTATGATCAGGGCAAGTGTAGTGGAAGTCTACTTTAAGGAACTGTTTGGGTTTCCCTTTATGATACCTAGCCGCGACATTTGAGGAACAATTTCCAAATCCATTTGAATGAGGTGATTTGCTTCCTAATAAAAGAGAGAATATTTACCAATTTAATTGAAGTTCATTATGAATTTCAAACCTTGTATACTTTTTCTAGTTGATTTCAACAATTGAATATCAAATCTTTGCTTTCAGTTGACATTGATCTTGGTAATTTGTTTTTTAAGCTATTCACAGTAAAAAAAAATTAAAATTAACAATATGCTTTCCTTTGGCAAACTGCAATTGAAAAATATTGCCGAACACATTTCAGTTCCCAAACAATAAATTACTTTGGCTTCTACATTCTGGTTTCGGTTGATTGCATTTTTTGTTTTTTTTTTTTTTGGCATGTCGGCATATCTTGAACAAAGAATATGATAGTGCATCACAGTAAATATAAGTACATGAACAGATTGTATAATATATTATGTTACTTTTGACAAATACATGCATAATGAAACCTATTGCGTGCATCTAACACGTGCACTAATGGTTTAGGCCGATGAAGGGAAAGACAATTTCATCTGCAAGATCATAGAAATGTTTGAGGCAGTGGATGGCTCAAATAATTTTACTGCACAATGGTATTATCGGGCCAATGATACGGTAAGACCGTATGAAAAGTTATATCCTTGTTTTGCAATGGATCTTTTGGCATAATGCAGACCTGATGTTTAGCTTTTTGTTCTGTTTGTCAGGTTATCAAATGTTGCGATAGCTTTATAGATGACAAGCGCGTGTTCTTTTCAGAAATCAAAGATGACAACCCTCTGGATTGTCTTGTTAGGAAACTCAAAATCGTAAATATACCAATAAAAGTAAGTCAAGTTTTCTTTATTATTTCATTAAACAATTCTTTCGCTCTATTAGGATCTTACACCACGTAATGGATTTCAGTCTGGATCAGGTGTAAAGGAAGAAATGAGATCAAAGTGTGACTATTACTATGATCAAATGTACTTGCTCCCATATACTTCTTTTGTAACATTGCAATCAGGTAAAATTTTCCTTTTCAGTTATTGAGCAAGTTATTCCCCTAATTTTGGCTTTTATGATTGGACTTGGAGGTTTGGATTATATCTTTATTAATTTTCTGATAATTTCTTATTCCCTAGATAATACTGCAACTAGCAGTGAATCTTGTTCTACCATCTCGAGTGATGTTGATGTTGCTGTAGCATCAAGTTCTGGAGAGTATTCTGGAGTAATAGAACACGGCAGTGAGATAACACTTCTAGACTTGTACTCTGGATGTGGTGCAATGTCTACTGGGCTTTGCCTCGGGGCAAATAGCTGTGGTGTTAAGCTTGTTACTGTGAGTTTTACATTTTTGCTAATCTAGAATCTTTATTTTCGTAGTTAATTTTGATAAATTCTGAAACCCGTGGCATAATGCTCTAACAAAATATGCATTTTATGGATGCAGAAATGGGCTGTTGATCTTAACGAGTTTGCTTGTGAAAGCCTCAAATTAAATCATCCGGAGACACAGGTAGAAATTGTTAGAAATGATGTTATGAGTTTGTACCTTTTCTTATCTTTGTTCTTTCACTTTGATTTCTGCACGCTTAACTTGGTACTTTAGGTCCGAAATGATTCTGCTGAGGATTTCTTAAACCTGTTGAGGGAATGGGAGAAGCTTTGTGCCTCCCATTTGTCAACAGAAACTAGTGGTCCAGTACATGAACATAGGGATTCCGAAAGCATGGGAAATGATGAAAGTGATGACAGCGGGAATGAAAGTGGATCTGAAATCTTTGAAGTTGCAGAGATATTGTCAATTTGTTACGGTGATCCAAATAAAACTGGAAAATCTGCACTGTATTTTAAGGTATCGAACTTGTCTTGGCTTTGTTGTTTGAGTTGCTATGCGAATACACATACTTATAACAAAGAACAAAAACAAAGAGTCTTGACTCTTTATTCATTGAGAAAGCGAGTTAAGTGGATCTGCACCCTCATGCATAATATAAATCTATAAAGTCTTTGTTGAATAGTTGCCTTTTCTTTGGACTCTTGCTTAATCACTCTGTTAGTTTTACTAATTCTGGTATTCTATCCTATCTTGTACTGATGACTCCTAAGAGTTGTTGGAAAAACCTTCATTATTTGTTATTAATTGCTATTTTTTCATTCCATTTCTATTAGATTCGTTGGAAAGGTTATGGGCCTGAGGAAGACACGTATGAGCCTTTAGAAGGTTTGAGGTAAAGACTAAAAACAATATTTTTGTTATCAAACTTGAGATTGCACTTAGATAATTTATTATTCAATTTGATTGGCTTACGGTGAATGCCTTCTTACTAGTGCTTGTGAAGAAAAATTGAAGGAATTTGTCTCCAGAGGCTACAAGTCAAAGATTTTGCCTTTGCCGGTAAGCTTCTGCTGGTTCGAGCTACTTTTGAATTTCTATTGCTCTTTTATGAGTATTTTATGCTGATGCCATTCAGGGGACTGTCGATGTTATATGCGGTGGCCCACCATGCCAAGGCATAAGTGGGTTCAACCGTTTCAGAAACAAGGAAAATCCTTTAGAAGATGACAAAAATAAGCAACTAATTGTTTTCATGGACACTGTGGCCTTTCTCAAGCCAAAATTTGTGTTGATGGAAAATGTTGTTGACATTGTAAAATTTGCGGGTGGTTTCCTTGGGAGATATGCTATTGGTTGTCTTGTTGGAATGGGTTATCAAGCAAGGATGGGAATGATGGCAGCTGGTGCTTATGGACTCCCACAATTCCGAATGCGTGTCTTCGTGTGGGGTGCCCTTTCGACTGAGGTAGTATTGTCCTAGTTTCTTTTTCTTACTTGCAGAGCCATCATTTTGAATCAAATTTCTTAGTTTTCCTAGTTTTGTTCATTACTTTTGGTTCTCTTCTCTTGACAGAAATTGCCCCAGTACCCATTGCCTACACATAATGTTGTTGTCCGGGGGGTTATTCCAACAGAGTTTGAGGTAGTGCTTGTTAAAATTCTTTTTCTTGTGAAGTTCTAGCATTGGCTGCTGGTTTTAACTACGAATATTTACTGATGAATGCAGTCAAACACAGTTGCATACAGTGAAGGCTCTAAAATTGACCTCAAAAGGGAACTTCTTCTTGGTGATGCGATATCTGACCTTCCACCTGTATGTGGAATTCACGTTTTTCTCTTTTTTATACGAAGTAATTCTTTAGCGATATCAGTTTTAATCATATCAACATAAATCTATCAGGTTGAGAATGACGAAGCACGAGACGAAATATCTTATGGTTCTGAGCCAGAAACCGAATTTCAGATATTTATAAGATTACGGCGGGACGGTGAGCAATGTTAATTAAAAAATTAGTTAAATGTCATTCTTAATAGCCTGAGTGCCATTCAATCACCATGGTTTCTCAAGCTGGGTCGATATGGCATCAGCAGTGCAGTGTTCTCTAGGTTAGAATCACTGAAATGTTGATGGCTGCAGTTAATCTTTTCTGATCCATTATCCTGGAGCTTAATTGCATAATAATTTATTACCATAACTGCATCTGATTGAGGTTCATGGTAATGCTTCCATATGAGACTAGGGGAAATAAATGTGAGACTAGGGCTGAGAAAATTCATGCTTAACTTTCCTTTTGCTTTACAAGGGGGGTTTCTTAATTGGAATGCCATGGATTTACCGCTTTTGATTGTCTGGTATGCTGTGATTTACTAAATATATTGTGCACCTGAACTTCATAGTACTACACCCCTCCACAATTGACTGTGTATGTTTGAATTGACATGATTTTAGGATGAGAAATGAAATGGTGGCTACTGGATACAGCTTGTCGTTTTCCTTGAAAACTAATGAGTAATGGTCAGAAAGAGTTTCTAAATTGCGAGCGTTTTTGAAGAGAGTGGCTTTTTTTTACAAGAGGATGTCATTTATGGACATCCTATAATGGAAATAAGGTCATTTAGCAGTGGACTGAGGGAGTAATAATTGTATTATATAGTCAGTGGCCTTGAGCATTGCTTGGTTTTGGGGTCAAATTTCATGTGAGATGTGTTTTTCATTTGATTGCTGACAGCTAACACTACTCATGTCCCCATTCAATGATTAACGAGAGATAGAGTTAAGCTAAAACTCAAAATAGATGTGGACTTGCACTCTTACTTACATGTAGACCCCCATTTGTTGCATAATATTGTAGTTAGTTATTTAATGTAAAACAATGGATTGTTAATGGTAAAGTGAAAAATATTAATTTGAATATTTTGAGACACATTGAATGAAAATGCATATATTTTTGATGATCGTGAATATCTTGTCTTTTTCTTTTCTGCATTGCTAGGATGCACCTACACTCTCCCCGCGCCGGTGAGTCGGTGCCCAACACCGACACATCTCTGACAAGTATTGGAAACATAGGATGCCATGTCCAAATTATTTTTTAGTTTCGTATGGTTGGACACGTTGCCCATTTGTTGTAGATACATTGTTACGTTGAGGACACATTTGAGATATAAGAAAGTTATAGTCTAAGGATACAAATTTCAGTCTAGTTTAGTATTGCACCAGCCATACGTGTGAACATCCCTATTTTTTTTTATTTTTTTTTTTGACATTTCCTTAAAATTCACTGGTTAAATTTTCATTCTCCCAGCTGACTTACATATGTTTTTTCATCAAAAAGCTAAGTTGAAATAATGGATTAAGTGAATCATTTTGGACGGACTGATTTTTATTTTGCCTAATGATCTGTAATGTTTGTACAGATCCTTCTTTTTGAATGTTTACATATTAATGAAAGCAGGGCAACTCTTACTGCCTCAAGTTAAAAAAATTTCTTTGCAATGTAGAGATGCCCGGCTGCTTGGTGTTTAACTCTAAGGTATCTGAGCATAACTTGTATGATCATCGGCCCTATCTATTAAACCAGGATGATTACCAACGCGTGTGTCGGATTCCTAAGAGAAAGGTAATTTATCTTGTAGAACCCGGATTTTTGTATTCTAAACAGCATACAGCAATTATTTATTCTGCCCTTTGGATTCCAAATATTTACCTTCATGGTTTCAGGGTGCAAACTTTAGGGATCTGCCAGGCGTTAGAGTTCGTGCTGATAACAAAGTTGAATTTGATCCTGATGTAGAAAGAGTAAAGCTGCCTTCTGGGAAGCCTTTGGTATGTTCCCTCTGAAATTGTTTCTACTATATTATCATCCTCTTGACTGCTATATATAATGCATATTTAAAACTGTTAGGTTCCTGATTATGCAATGACTTTTGTGCGTGGAACTTCGTCCAAGTACGACAACCTCTTTCTTTTATTTGCATAATGTAAGTGCATATGGAAAAAGGATCTCATGTTTTCAATTCTTACAGACCATTTGGGCGGTTGTGGTGGGATGAGACTGTTCCAACTGTGGTTACTAGGGCTGAACCTCATAATCAGGTAACTCCCTCCTTGTCATTTAAATGTATAGATTAAAATATACTGATTTGCTGGTTTTCCGTTGTATAACTTCATAACATAAACTTTTTTGCTTTAGACGATTGTGCATCCTGTTCAAGATAGAGTTCTTACAATCCGTGAAAATGCTCGTTTACAAGGTTTTCCAGATTATTATAAACTTCTTGGCCCTATAAAAGAAAGGTATATAATTTTTTATCAGTAACAATTTATCTCCATTTTGAAATTTTCTCCGACTATTTGTACTTTTTAAACACTCTTTTAAAAATCATTTAAAAATCTTCTTCTTTTACCAAAATGGTTGTCAAACAGGCTCTTATTCTTTTCCTTTTTGAAACACGTCAGATATATTCAAGTTGGGAATGCAGTTGCTGTACCGGTAGCTCGAGCATTAGGGTACTCATTGGCTTTGGCATTGAAAGGATTATCAGGAGATGAACCTTTATTCACCCTTCCTGATGAATTCCCAAAGATTGCTGATGCTACTTCTCCAGAGGTTTATTTGTAACCATTATAATTATTTATTGAAGTCAATTAGTTATGCTTCAATTCTTTGGCAAACTCAATCACAGAGTTGTAACTCTACATTTGTATTGTAGCTTTAAGTGCTCTTTTTACGTAATAATAGAATTATAAATTGTAATCAGGCAAATATTAACTGATTTTATTGGTTTAATCTATTTGTTATTCTTGTCTAAGTTCATTCCTAATCTATTTGTTAATTTCAATTTCTAAGTACTAGTTCAACTGGTGAAATAAATTATTTGGAATATCTTATTCTTAATCTATTAGTATCACGATGTTGTTGGACATGAGAATATCAAGCTCTTGTTTGAGCCTCATTTTGGAGAAAAAAATGCATTTTAGAATAGTGATTTTGAGAAAATGTGTAGTTAAAAAGAAAATATTTTCGATTTACGTGTAAAATTATTTTATTGAAAAATGTATAGTTGAAAATAAATTTTAGAAAAATGAATTTTCAAAAAAAAAAAATAAATAAAATAAGAGACTCAAACAAGCCCTAATTGTGGGGTAATGAGCAATAATTTAGTCATTGTTTGGTTTTCATTTTGGAGAATTTATAAATTTTTGAATAGTGATTAATGATGGAATGTGTGTTTGAAAAATAATATAAAGTTTTAAATAGTGTTTGAATGTATATATTTTTTTAGAGAGAGTGAGGTTAAAATTAAGTTCATGTTTTGATGTACATTCTTAAGAAAAGAATGCATTTTAAATAGCGACGTGATGGGAAATATGTGATTAAAAAAGGCAAAAAAAGTTTTGGATTTACGTATAATATTATTTTATTGAAAATTGTGTAATTGAAAATAAGTATTGAAAGAACGTGTTTTTTTTTTTTAAGAATATGGATGAAACAGGCATAAAAAAGGAAAATTTTTACTGAGGGCCGACAAAGGGCTTAGAAAAAGTTTGAATATAACGATGCAAGGTGGAATATTATTTGGAAATGCACCGTCATAAATGTTACCTATCGCTTTCTTGAAAAATCTGAAGCTTGATACGATAGTAGTTGAAATGGATTCATGACATGAAAGTAGTCGAGTCCCATAGACATAAAGTCATCCGTACAAAAGAACGGGTCCTTCACTCTCGATGGTCCACGTAAAGAAGAAAAAACTATTCTTTATGCAGCCAAATATGGCTGTTTCGGACTACAGCAATTGTGAGCAATAATCCAAAGCAATTTATTCAAGCAATACATTCCACAAGTGTCATGTCACATTTAGGCAACCTCTTGGACTTATGGTGAAGAAATTCTGTGTTACATGTGTGTGCATTGGTGGCCCTAACAATCAAATTTCTCCATGCTTAAAGTAAGGGTTACTTCTAAATATTGAAGACTTGATCATTATACCTTACAAGAAGGGGCAAAACTAAGGTTTTTAGCTTGTGGGACATTGAGGTTGTTGACGGTGTTACAGCGCTAATGATGCTACCTTGACCGACACCATTTAAAGTAGTCAACAACATAGTGACATCTTGTGGAGACAGCGATATTTGAAGAAAAAATTAGAACTAATTATTTTATTTAAAAACTTTGTCAAGAAAAGTAAAACCCAATCATATAAGTGTTAACTATATATAAAATATGCAAATGGGACTAAAGGTTCGAGATTGAGTTTATGCTTGGTTATGATTATAAATTGTTCATAAATACTCAAATCACTTTTTATTCACACATTTTGAGAAATCTACAATATTAATTGCACAAATTTTTCGAAAGTAAAAATAAAGGGAAATATAACATGGCAAATGAAATTTGAACATGAGTCTCCCAACCTTTGACACCCATTTGTTTTTCATTCCATTTTTCATTTTTTTCCTCTTTCTTCATTTCAACCACACATTCTATTAATAAAATAATATTACACATAAACCCAAAGATTATCCTTACTTTTTAACCACACAATTTTTAATCAATCACTATTCAAAAAAAAAAAATTTCACCCAAAATGGGTGTCAAACAGGGGCTAAAGACTTTTTTAGTTACACATTTAATCAACACAACTTTTATCAAAATGTATTGAAAATTTTACTTTAATTCCCACCAAACATGAACTAAATACGTTCGTGAATCAATGTGATGATTTTGGTTATAAATGGAAACACGAAGAGTGCTAACATCGAGTAGCTCGAAGTCGATGTCAATTTTAAAGGTGAATTATTCCCAAAAAGCAGCATCTATGGGATGGATGATGCAAACTATACTAAAGAAACAACTAACATATAATTATTAAAAGCTAGCAAGAAATCACAACATGTTCTCCCCGGCTTAAAAGTAACCATTTTTCTAGCTTATTGTTGCACAAAAAAAAAGCGGCTTATGAATCAATAATGAAGCACGTAGACATTATACTCAACAGTGGCATCTCCGGTCTTGAGATCAAACGTATGTGTTCTTGCCTGAACATAGCCGCGAGCAAATCGGAAAAGCCCACTTCCTCCGATCACCGGCATCTCCCTCACTTTGTTCAAAACTGCATTCCTCCCCATTACAGTAATCGTACTTCCATTGTATTTCCCCTCATCAAATANTTGAAAACACAGAAAATGCGTTTTGAAAATTTTAGCTTGATTATAACTGAAAACACCCAAAATGACAAATTTTAAATTTTTTTTGTAAATTTTTAACTTATTTTCAAAAACGCGTTTTCGAAAATATGAAAGAGAACGCGTTTTCATCGTTTTGAAAAATCGAAAACAGAAAACGGTCCGAAAACGACAAAGAGAACGGGCCCTAAGGTTTTTAGCTTGTGGGACATTAAGGTTGTTGACGGTGTTACAGCGCTAATGATGCTACGATGACCTACACCATTTAAAGTAGTCAACAACATAGTGAAATCTTGTGGAGACAGCGGTATTTGAAAATAAAATTAGAACTAATTATTTTATTTAAAAACTTTGTCAAGAAAAGTAAAACCCAATCATATTAGTGTTAACTACATATAAAATATGCAAATGGGACTAAATGTTCGAGATTGAGTTTATGCTTGGCTCTGTTTATAAATTGTTCATAAATACTCAAATCAATTTTTATTCATACAATTTTGAGAGACTTTCAATATTAATTGCACAAATTTTTCGAAAGTAAAAATAAAGAGAAAATATAACATGGCAAATGAAATTTGAACACAAGTCTCACAAATTTGTGCACAAATGTTTCCTTTTTTTTCTACTTTTTAACTACAAATTTTCAAAAATTTCACTATTCAAAACAATGTTTTCCAAAGAAATGGCCACCAAACGAAGGCTAAGTTTGTGTTTGGTCTTCATTTCATCAAAATTTATTGAAAAATTTATTTTAATTCCTACCAAAGATGGACTAAATATGTTCGTGAATCAATGGGATGATTTTGGTTATAAATGGAAACACGGAGTGTGCTACTTCGAGTAGCTCGAAGTCGATGTCAATTTTAAAGGTGAATTATTCCCAAAAAGCAGCATCTATGGGATGATGCAAACAAGTTACATCGATTCAATACTAAAGAAACAACCAACATATAATTATTAAAACCTAGCAAGAAATCACAACATGTTCTCCCCCGGCTTAAAAGCAACTTTTTTCTAGCTTATTGTTGCACAAAAAAAAAGCGGCTTATGAATCAATAATGAAGCACGTAGACATTATACTCAACAGTGGCATCTCCGGTCTTGAGATCAAACGTATGTGTTCTTGCCTGAACATAGCCGCGAGCAAATCGGAAAAGCCCACTTCCTCCGATCACCGGCATCTCCCTCACTTTGTTCAAAACTGCATTCCTCCCCATTACAGTAATCGTACTTCCATTGTATTTCCCCTCATCAAATACAAAATTCATTGTCATCAAAAGCCCGATTTCTTCTTGCGAAGCCACAGCGTAAAACCCTTGTGCTCTTCC
>CAIGRB010043463.1:0-16134 GCA_903798255.1 Fraxinus quadrangulata
TCCAGAATATGCATCTATGAAGCTAAAAAGTTCACCCCCGATAATTGAATCCACGAGTTGGTCTATTCTGGGAAGTGGGAAGTTGTCTTTAGGACCAGCTTGGTTTAAATTTGAAAGTCTACGCAAACCCTCCACTTCCCGTTGTGCTTTCTGACCGATACTGGGCTTGAAACCCACTTATGATATATTGATTCTCGGATAAATCCATTGTCGATTAGCTTCTTAACTTCATCCTTCATAGCCTCATACCTTTCAGGATTGAGAGCTCTTCTTTTTTTTCCTATGTGCTACAACCTTTGGGTCGATGTTCAAATGGTGGCAACTAATCTTTGGTTCAAAGCCTACTATATCTCCATGTTTCCAGGCTAACACATCAAGATTTTTTAGTAAGAAGCTTTTCAGGTCCTCATTTACTTCTATTGGCAGATTTCTTCCAACCTGCTAGTGCTTAGAGGAATCTTGTGGGTCTGCTGGGAAGCTCTCCAGCTCCTCCATAGGTGCTGTTTGAGGTTCGCAATCAATGATGCGAAGGTCCAGTTCCTCCAAGTTGTCGCATGTCTTGCAACTGTTGAATGGGCCTTTCCTTCTCTTTGCTAGTAGCAAAGGGCTTTAAGAACGTCCTTTTGAGGTCCGGCCAGCTCTGAATGCTACCTTCTGGCAACCTTGTATACATTTTTTCAGCTCTCCACTTAAGGTCAAGTGAAAGGCTCTGCACTTCATAGCTAGGGTGGCCCCTTTCAAATTCATATGAGTTTTGAAGTTGTTGATGTGCTTCGAAGGGTCACCTCTTCCATCGTACTTAGAAATTTTAGGGAGTGTGAAGTGGTTCAGCATTGGGGCATTTCTAATGGCTTGTGAGAATGGCGAATGGTCATTATCATCATCAAGGTCGCAGGACCTTTGGGGTTTATCAGAGTCCTCATCCTCTCCTTAGTGGATTTGGAGAGGTGGATGGAAGGGTCATGCTTCACTCATAGCCCGATCCCTTCTCTCACGCCTATTTCTAGAGGAATGGATCTGAGGCTCTTCATAGTATGCAGGTTCTTGTCTTCCACACTGAAAAGGCTCATGTTGCCTATTCTAAGCACATGAGGTGGAGGATGGGCTTGCCTATTTCTAGGCGTATGGGGTGAATGAGCCTACCTATTTCTAGGCAACTCGGTCTTATCCAGTCGAAGACACTTGCTGACATTTGAGGTCGATCTTCTGGCTCATAGTTCGGAGGAAAGTTGTATGGAGCCTAATGGAGTCGTTCTGAGGCATAATTGGTTGATGTATCAACCTCAACCTCTCTTTCCTGGGGAGCTTCCATCCTAGTGGGATGGTATCCAGCCATTTGGCTTTGGACTTCCTCTTTTTCGTGATAGTATTCCTGAGGTCACGGATTGCATTCTTAGGGACTGTAAATGGAGGAACGGGGTACCCTCCTCGGCCCTGCATGCTTATCAACATTTCATGTATGACCATGTTTTGCTGGGTTGTACTTCTCATGTTGGTAGCCATTATGGTCATTTCTCTAAGAAGCCCAGCTACAACCCTATCCCCGCCTCTGGACCCACCTCGCATATGTTGTAGAGGTCGTGGCGAGTAGCTGAGGCAGCTCATGAGGGTTTCCCTTCTTCAGGGTGTTCCATCATCCTTCGAGGTGCACTTATATTACCACTTGAACTCATTTTTCACAAACACTTTTCTCAATAGATTTTCCTTTCTTCAAGGATCAAATAAGTATCGGATTTTTAGGTTCTCCACTAGTTATTTCTTCAAGAACTCTCATTTCTCAAGGTTGGAACTTTCTTGCCAAAACACTTTTAACTGACTTTTTCCCATATGTACTTCGTGTTTAAATGTAAGATTTTCCACAGTCGGCGCCAATCTGTTGACCCCAGAAAATGCTTCAACGGATGTCGGGCCCACTCACGCCAAGTCAAGTACGATTCCGACGCGTTTATACCTGAGTAAGGGTGATAGTAGAGAGGAAATGAACACGGGAGGTACTTTGCAGCGAGAGACAAGAATATTCAAGATTCGACAAATACAGCAAAGACGATCGCACTAACAACGATCACTAAACACGAACCCAATTAATCTATGTAGCGACAAATGAGAATATGTGGAAGGATATATGAAATATACGTAAAAGTAACTATTGTTGTGTATTGAAACTTGTATTCAATGAACATGTAATAACCACAAGAAATATTTCAACGAACATGTAATAACCATCTCAAATGTACGATGGTTTTTCTTTTGATCAATCGTTCAACCCCTATTTAAGTTACAAAGAGAAATTATTTATACTATTTCGGCCGACATTGTGACCGTTGGATTAGAACCACGTGGCATCATCTCCCTAATTGGGATGTCACATTTCTGTCCATTCATGCAATCAATGTATTGATAATGGGTGAATCGATTTATACAATAAGCTGACATACTGACAAATTTTATTACAAATGTTACATCAATCACTTCTAAGAGGTCTTTAAATCTATTATAAGAGACAGCGTCGACCCCGTGAGCTTCGAATGTGTTTGAGAGAGCCTCGGAGAGATCTTTGAGTACTTGAAGAACTTTAGCTCCTTTCTTCGTTTCCTTAGGCATTGTTCCAGCCTAAGTGGTGATGCTTCGTCCTTGAGGTAGTGCTTCATCATGGACCTCGTTTTTGTAGTGCAAGGACTTCGATTTTGCTTGACTTCTTCATATTTTGACCTCATGGGTATTCATTTGACTTTTTTATTGACTATCTTCCTACGTGGTACTTTCATTTTTGAGCCTCAGAGGCGAGGCGTAACAGTTTGCAAAAGTTTAAAATGTTTGGAACACCAACCGTAAATTTTTTCAAATGATTATCAAATACAATTGTTGAAGAGGAAATCTTAAACTCAATAACGCATTGGAACTCAGTTAATATGGAATTTATGACGAGTCGTCTTGTTTGAAAAAATCAATATCGACCATTCTTTGAGATTTAAATTGAACTATTATACCGTGTCATGTTAAAAAGTGGAGCTGGTCCTATGCCTTGTGACAAATAACGTGTCATGTTAGCGTTAGCATCAATTCAATCCCTTATGCAGAAGTTCCAAAATATCAACTCCTCCATTCCATTCGTCATCTGTACACTAACACGTGTTTCGTTTTCACCACCCTCTTCTGCATGTAGCTAATCTTCAACCAGTTTGTTTGTTTGTTTATTTATTTATTTTCATTATCATCATCTCTTTCATTTTCATAAGAAATGGATCTGATAACCGCTGCGCTTAATTTTCTGGTGCCTCCAGCAAGCCTTGTGATGCTGGCATTTGCATGGCCTACCTTGACATTCATCAACGCTTGTGAATGGATATACGATACTTTCTTCACCTCTGAAAATATGGAGAACAAAGTGGTCGTTATCACTGGAGCTTCCTCAGGGATTGGGGAGGTAATTAATCCACTCTTGCAATTTTATCACACTAATTATAGGTTATTTCCCCAGTAAATTCAGTATTATTTCTTGTTTTATGTCAGTGCAAAATATTTTGGGGAATCTATTTAAATAGATAGTGAATAATTCGATGATAAAATTGAACAAAATTTCTGGGGAAAAAAGAATTAGAGAGATCTGTAACTTTAACTAACTTTCGGGGGTTTTGCTTTAAGATTCAAGATTTTTGACATTTCTTCAGTATTTCGGGATGTATTTATGTTTCTGAAAAAAAAAAGGGAAATTGTTATATAGATTTCATCTTTCGGGTGGAATAAAGTATTAGATAGAAACTTAATGTTTATTGTAGGAAATTTAGTATCTTGTTTATGTTAATTGAATATCTTGTTTATGTTAATGGATAAATCCATCTGGGTTAAAGAATTGGGTTACTCCTCTTGACTGACAAAAACCCCAAGTCTTAATAGTTTATGTGGAACACTATTTGAAGCTGATGAAATTTGGGGAAGTCCCCCCTATTGACTTGTCTAATGCTGGGATACATATAAGGAATTGGTTAAATAAAGTATTTTTCTTCATTCATCATAAAAGATAAGACTCATGTGCAACTTTTACCTGTACTTTTGTGTCATAAGCACCTCAACAATGACCAATTCTTACTACTACAGCAAATTGCTTATGAGTATGCAAAGAGGCGGGTTAATCTTGTATTAATCGCTCGAAGAGAGCACAGGCTGAGAGGAATAAGTGAGAATGCAAGAAGGCTGGGGTCAAGGCATGTGTTGATAATGGCTGCAGATGTTGTCAAGGAAGATGATTGTAGGAGATTTATCAATGAAACAATCAACTATTTTGGGCGTGGTAAGCCTCAAGCAGTACACCTTTTTGCTTCCAATATGTTGTGCTATTCTTTTCCTAAACAACGAGAAGATTTAATCCCATTGCTTTAAGCTTAGATTTATATGAAAACAAGGATTTGATAGATAAAAGGGTTTGAATTATATTTACCAGTTGAATCAAGTGGAGCTTTAAGCTTGCAAAGCTTATAAAACTTGCCTGCTTGTATTCATTTTTTAAAATATATGAAATCTTACACATAATTGTATCACTGACTTGAGTACTGTCTTTCTTGTCTCTAGAGACTGGTATAACTTTACAATACAATAGTGTAGTTGTCCCTCAGAGATATGCACATGCATCATGAGTTCTCAGTTTTTCTCATTTCCGTTCTTTTTGCATCTTGCAGTGGATCATTTAGTGAACACAGCAAGTTTGGGACATACTTTCTACTTCGAGGAAGCTACTGATACCAGTGTGTTTCCCATTTTAATGGTATGGTCTAAAAGTAGATGCCATGTGAGCTATTTCTAAAGTTCTTTCAACTTAGATTGTTGAAAAATTTTCTTTGTTTGTTTCTGAGTCAAAACAATAATTTTTACCCCTTAATATTTTTATATTTTAAGGATTAGCTTCGTTTAAAATTGCTGTACATTATCAGGACATAAACTTCTGGGGTAATGTTTATCCAACCTATGTCGCGCTCCCTTATCTCCGGCAAACCAGTGGACGGATCGTAGTGAATGCATCAGTAGAAAATTGGTTACCTTTGCCAAGGATGAGCTTGTATTCTGTGAGTTTTTATGAACTCCACACTATTGCTTTAATTCCAATTTTGAAGATCAATTTTCCTTTTCCAATGAAACATTGGATTATTAGAATGAACAACTACAATAACTCCATAGTTTGGAAGAAATCTTAAATACTCCTCTTGTTGCAATCAACTCTCAATAATCAATATTCACTAAGCAGACGACAGATTTTTGGTTTTTCATCTCGTGTTTTCATGAGTAGGCTGCAAAATCAGCACTAGTGAACTTCTACGAGACACTGAGGTTTGAAGTGAAGGATGAGGTTGGAATAACCGTTGCAACACATGGTTGGATTGGGACTGAAATGACCCGAGGAAAATTCATGGTGGAGGAAGGAGCAGAGATGCAATGGAAGGAAGAAAGAGAGGTATATTCCAGTCTCATGACCTTGTTTAAATTTGGGTTGTCTCTGGTAAATCCTCGAACAATTACAACTGAGCTTCTCAATTATTTCAATGTAACTCGAGTATTTTCTTGCAAACTGTACAAGGTACATGTGTCTGGTGGTCCTGTGGAGGAGTTTGCAAAGTTGATTGTTTCTGGGGCATGTAGAGGAGATCCATATGTAAAATATCCAAGCTGGTATGACGTATTTTTCCTATACAGGGTCTTCGCACCCAAAGTCTTGTATTGGACACTTCGGTTCCTTTTGATAAATGGTGGTGAAAGAACCACCTCTTTCATTGGGACTGGAAGGCCACTTCTAGAGATGTCTCCTCCTAGAAGACTAACCGGAGCTCCCATCACATTCTCCCAATCCCTTCAGCAGCAGCAGCAGCAGCAGCAGCAGCAGCCGCAGCCACAGCAGCTGAAATTAGAGTAGAGAAACGGCAGATTTATCATTGGAACATCAGTTTCATCTGCGTCTGTTTATGTATTCTGTTTTCAACTTGTCCTGGCATTGTACCGAATCTTTGAAATACATGCTAGTCATGTATGCTCCTGTTTCATTAGAATCGTTCGAATCTACTTGTTTGGAATCTTTATACAGCATAATGTTAACTATCCATAGGATTGATAGAAGATAATAAAACAGCAAATATCCAATCGTGATATAACGCAAAATTCATCAAAATTCTGAAACATAATTCTAAATTTGGATTATTACAGCATATACTTCTTATTATTGCCTTCTTTTCTTTCGAGATTTGGAATTTTGGTAGAACAAGCATAAACAGTAAATAATTATTTTTAAAAAAATTATTTATTTTATTATTTTTTCATTTTTTATGTTTAAAAGGTGAATTTTAAAATGAAAAAAAAATGTATTAGCGAAATAAATCGGTTAATTGACAGGTTGGTTGCTTAAACAGAAACCAACCCAAACCGACTTAATAATGGTTAAAATTAATTGAACCAAATCGATTTTTTGGTTCAAACCAACCCAAACCGACCTGACTCGGTTTGGTTTGGTCGGTTTGATCAATTTTTCAATTTTTTTGGCCACCCCTAGTTGGACAAAAAGTTGCATCTTATTTGATTTTGTTTTTCAATCATGCCTTGGCAACATTATATTTCGTTTAACTTTCTATGACAAGTAGATTTGAATTGTGGAAAAGGTTACTAAGTTCATGAGTGAATAGCCTATAATTAGGCCTAAATTCAATGCCTAAAAACGGAAGAAAAGATGAAACTTCTTATTCAAGTTTACAAGAGGTGTCTTGGAGTTTCAGTCACTATTGAATGAATTAAAATCAGTACCAAAATTTCAGTAGATTGACAAAAGTATATATTNTCAATCTCATCCTTCTTCTTAATAGCATAGCTGCATGTAAATTAAACATTGATTAAAAATTCTGCGAACTCTGTCGAAAACAAATTGCACTAGATAAAAGGAAGAAAATGAACACGAGCTTCAGGCATGTGAATATAGAAAAAATAAATAGCCTATTCTCACCTGTTCGAAGACCCCTTGGCCGCATTTATGAGTTCATCAGCAAGGCATTCGGCGATAGTCTTAATATTCCTAAAAGCACTCTCCCTAGCACCAGTAGTGAGGAGATAGACGGCCTGGTTAACACGCCTTAGAGGTGAAATATCAACTGCTTGGCGTCTCACAACACCAGCAGAACCAATCCTGGTTGCATCTTCTCTTGGTCCACTACAGCAAAAAAGTTAACAATTCATAAAAGTCTGTGCACTAGATCCTTAAATATATCTTAATTTGGAACGTATAATTAGTGAAAATGACAAAGAATCATCATTCCATAAATCTCTCGGGGAATACAGAATTTGGTCTTAGAGCATGCTCACAAAATTCACTTCTAAATATGTTTTAATGATCTATATAAACTGAACTCATTTTTTGGTTAATGTAACTGAAATATTGGTTGCATGATAGCTATCATGAAGTATAGAGCAACAATTGAAGCATTTTAATCTTTCAAATAGCAACAGGTATAGAAGTAGCTAGAGAGAACATCAGCAACAAGCAATTTCACTGTACCTGTTGATTACAGCATCAACAATGACTTGAATTGGGTTCTGGTCTGTCAGCAAGTGGATGATCTCCATAGAATGTTTGATTATGCGCACAGCCATCAGCTTCTTTCCATTGTTACGGCCATGCATCATAAGTGAGTTAGTCAGCCTCTCGACAATTGGGCACTGGGCTTTTCTAAACCGCTTCTGCTGGTACCTCCCAGCAGTGTGAGGCATGTAGGTAGGGTGCTTCGCAGAGGTAGCAGTGATGTAATCCTCAACAGAAATGTCACTAATCTGTATAAGAAAAACAATTTTATGAAACAACAGACTCATTAATGGCTTTAAACTAAAATCCATGCATACAGTCGCCTCCTCTTTTAGTGCATATTAAATGTTTCAAAAATCTACAAGTCATCATATTACATCAGAAGTCAACCTACCCCACCTTTTACACATAAGATCCAAGATATGATTTCTACATCATTGATTAATAATTTAAGAAGCATTTTGGTGCAATAGTTCTCTATCACTCTAAAATAAAAGAAAACAATAAACAAATACCTGAAATAAGAATTAAAAAGACAGAAAAATTAATTCAAAGCTAAAAGGGTCAGTTTCAGATAATGAAGAATTTAATTTGTTATTTACATTCCGTGTGAGATGCCCAACATTCATTTTTAAGTTTCATAAACAACTACAGGAAAATAAAAGGTAAGATATTGTTTCTAATTTCAACTATTTCCCTAGAATTACTATGAGCAATGGGATAAAAAGGCATAACAGCATACCAAAACATATTCAATAAAATTGAATCTATTGCATAGGTATGAAGATTTTGAAATGTGCTCGTAATCCCAAAAAATTAGGTTAACATTTATTTGTCATTGATTAAGGAATTCCATAGCATTCTAAATCTAAAATAACTATTTTATAGTTAATCTTTCCACAGATTAAGATGCAACGTATTATCACTAGAAAATCTCCAAATACTAACAATAATAAAGCAAAATATAAACGTATATAAAAACAATACAATTGTGCATCAGCATGATTTGTATGGGAGTGGGAAAAACTGTACCTGAACTTCGTCATATCTCCAGCGGTTGAAGAGCAAGACATCGCTGTGAATCCTATCTTCCTGCTGTTGATCAATAATTATTCCTTCAGTAGCCATTTTTGCTTCTTTTGTCTGATTCTGTGATCACAGGGGTTGGAGATGGGGTTCAGTTCTCAAGCCGCAAAGATAAACCGCTGTGTTGTGAGGAAAAGAAAAGGAAAATAAATAGGGTTAAAACCCTAGAGACGAAGAAGTGTGGGTTTTGTGGAATTCTCCGAAGTACCCTTTTTAACTCGGAAATAATAGGCTCTCTCGTCTGGCCATACACCACACAAAACAGAAGATAATTACTCGAGCATTGCTAAATGTACAACATGTATGACAACATTCTATTGAATTTTGGATAAAAATATACTGAAAATAATCAATCAGATATTGTCATCTTAACATTTGTAAAACTACCTGAAATCATGTTATTCGTACAATTTCAATTAACAGTATTGATTGACAACTTCACATTTGATAGCATTACATCCATCAATTTAAAAAGCTGTTAACAATTATTTTTTAAATCAACGGTTCAAATTTTAACAACATCAAATCTGTCAAAGATGATTTATGCCTCCCAAATTGATTTGACAGTCCCCTTTTTAAATCACTGCCCCTATTTAACTAGCATAGTTCTAATAAATATTCCAAATAATGGCTCTTTAGGGATGGCAAAATGGTTTGTCTGCTCGAGCTCGACTTAAAAAAAAGTCTGAGTCAGGCCGGCTCGTAGCTCAATGGGATAGAGCCCCATTTTGAGGGCGTTGGCTTGAGACGGCCCGGCCTGTGTGGCTCGGGCCGGCCAGTGAGCCTAAAAAATAAAAATAATAAAAAACATAAAAAACTTACCTGCCACCTCTCTTTTTAAATTTTTAATTTTTTTTCTTTTAATTTTAGCTGTAATTTTTTTTATATGTTAATATTTAGTTATTATTTATAGTACGTATAAATTGTACAAGTTTTAAATTCTTTAAAAAAAATTAGTTTTGTCACAAATTTAAAAAAAAAAAAACTGAGCCAAAATTTGGGGTCGATCCTAAATTTTTTGGCTGGGCAAAGGCCAAAAAAAATTCGAACTATTTTTATTCAAGCCGAGCTCGAGCAAAAAATTTCAACTCGACTCATTGACACCTCTATACTGCCTGGCATGTCAATTTCCTATTATTCAACATTATAAAGTCTCAAAATAAAAAATGAAAATTATGTTTTTTATCATTTTCATCTAAAAACATTGTTATAATCCTTCTTTTTTTTCACCCATTTTTTTCATTCTAGAAGATTAGTTATGATATGACTTTCACCTAAGTAGTTTTTGTTAGTTTGGGGGACACAAAACGTGACAAATTGTGATAGTGGTAAAATTTGAAATTAAATTGAAGTTCAATGATCTGACTTATACTAATTATATTTTAGTGATCTAATTGAATTTTTATGGAAAGTTACGTGACCACGAATGAAATTTACACTTTGAAAAATAATAATCTCTAGTAATTCTAATAACTGGAGCAAATGATTACAACCAATAATCAATAAGAGCAAATTCAAGAAAATGAAAAATACTAACATGGTGTATAGATTTGATAGAAAAGTAAAATTTTTTCCCGAGGAACCTTCACGAGATGATTTCATGAGTTTGCCTATCAAGTTTCTTCAGAACAAATTCAGGAAAACGAAAAATACTAACATGTTGTATAAATTTGATAGAAAAGTTTTTTTTTTTTTTTTGAGGAACCTACAAGAGATGATTGCATGAGTTTGCCTATCAAGTTTCTTCTTTTAACATAGAGACATAGAAACATGTGTGGAGGAAGGGCTACATTATGACTTCTAAAATTGTTGACTAATCCCAATTTGAACAAAATTTCAATAAAAAAAAGTAACTCAAATGATGGAACCTAGGAAAGTAAAAGCCATGGGTTGATGGGACTGTAACTTTTGGATTAAAAACCATGGGGTATATTTCACTCGTATGATTTGAAATTTAATTTCATCAACATAATTAAATTTTATTGTGTCACATTAATCTCGTATATATAGATGTTGTGAATAATGAAGAAGTCAGATAAAAAGTGAAAATCGCGTGCTCAATTTTCTATTATTCAATTATTTACTTTATTTACAACACAAGAAAGACGAGAAAACCCTACAAAATACGTTATTCTTAATCATTTTAATAACAATGGTACTCATTCTAGATAATTATGTTTGGAAAAATTAGTTTGTCATGTGAGTCTACTTATTTAATTAAGGGAAAATTTTGTATATAAGAAATTAAGTATGGCACATTTCAAAACTAAGAAACAAGGTTTAAAACTTCAAAAATCAGATTAAAAAAATTATTTACAAACTAATTAATTAAACAAATAGTTTATCAATTAAATATATTAATGTCACAATTATGTACAATTTGATCACAAATTATAAAAACAAATTATTTTTCGATCACAATCGAAAAAATTATAGGTCATAGATTATTTTATGATCACAAATCAAAAAATTTATAAGTCACAATTTATTCATCGGTCAGATATTATTCATTAATCATAAATCACAAATTTTAAAAGCCACAACTTATTTTATGGTCACGAAATATCTAATTAATTAATCATAAATTAATTTTCAGTCACAACTTATCAAATTATTGATTATAACTTAACAATTTTTGAGATCGGTAGTCAAAAATTATCTATTTCATTGGTCACATATTATTTATTAGTCACACATTAACCAATTTGTTGGTTTCAATCAATCAAATAATTTGTGACCACCGTCGCTACTACCATCATAATCGCCGCCGCTACCAACACCACAACCACCACCATCAATGCCGCCTCACCAACATCGTCATTTGTGACCACTACCACCATCACAACATTATCAGAACCATCACTTCACCACCACTACCAGCACCATCTCACCATCAATAAATCAGATCCAAAACCGCCAACACCCCCACAGTCGCCATTACCTCACTGCCTCTACCATCGCAGCCATCACCACAACCACCATTTCCAACCAACACTCATTCACAGACCTATTAACAAGAAACCATCATGGTACCAACATCTCACCACCATCTCCAGATCCACTACCACCATCACCGCAACTAACCACCGCACTAGCAACAGACCAAAGGGTCTCCCCTCCCCACTGCTAAGGTCCCTAGCTTCACTCTATCAACATTCCCTACTACCACCACCCTCATTACCACTGCCAAATCCACCATCCCCACCAATACTTCTACCAGCACCACCAACAAAAACCACCCCAAACACCCCCAACAACACCAAAATATGGAAAACTACCACCACCACTCCAACAACCAAAACCACCTTACTGTTATCGCCAAATCCCCCACTACATGCACCAACCACCCGTAGTACCACCATCACCACCGAACCGCAACAACGGTAGGGGCGAAGCCGCTCTACGACGTTCACATCGTCGCGCAGTGACAGTCGATCGCAATAGCAACACTCACATCAAGCGGGGTTGTTGCAACGACATCCCAATGGCGACGGTCTAAAGGTAAAGAGACGAGTGGTGAAGAGAGAATGGAAAAAAGAGGAGAAAGAATGATTTTAGGGTTTGAATGGGGTAGATAAGGTAGGGTGTGAGTATATAAATTAATTTATAATATTATTATTTAATTTTAAATTATTGATTTATAATAATTAAATTAATATCTGGTTTTTTTATAAATAAACATTAGATCTCATTTTTGAAATTAAATATTAAAAATTTTGGTTTGATGTAATTTCCACTTTAATTAATTGTGTATTAAAGGTTATCTTAAGGTTAAGCCCAAAATTAAAATGATCTAGTAACGAATTAAAGTTATTAGGTTTTGAACATCTAAGTAAACTATGTGCCTAATTATGTGTAGAGATCAAATTCCTTTGGATCATATTCAAAGGAGGTCCTGAGAGTCCGCGAGTGCTTAACTATTTTCGTTTATGGATTATGTCTTTATTAATTGTATACTTTGACTTTGTATGATATGCAATTGTATAAGATACTAAAGTTAAAAACAATGTGATTGACTAATTATAATTTTCCAAAGTTTCACGTGGTATTTGATGTTTCTGATTTCAAGGTTTTCTCGTATGAAATTGCACGAAAAGTTTAGGGGCTTGAATAGTTCTTTGTTGATGACACGAATTTTGATGAAGTTTGGAAGATATTTTTGAACTTTATTTGTACTTTTCTTATTCACGACATTTATGAAAATAAACAGTATTTAAGTATCATAATTTTGCGATAATATAATATTATTGAAATATATATTTTTTTAAATTTCATGAAAGGGACACAATTTTAAAATGTTACACAGAGCATCCAAAATTTCAAAGCTGGCCATGTTCATATTTCACGATGAGCTGAAAGACATATGGAAATACTCTAACCGTTCCATTTATATAGACTGATTTTCTTTATTTTCTTGTTCAATTTATATAGTCTTGTTTCTTTATTGAGAAAGTATTATTTTGTTCGTTTATTAATATATCCTTATTTAATTTGCCAAGTTATAACCAGTTCCTCCCACTTAATCTTGATATTGTATAGATTTTAATTTATCTTTTTGGAATTATTCGAATACATACACACATTTCTCACTTCTTGGAAACATGGACAAAAAACTATTATTTACTACTAGTTATTGATAATTAAATAAGGTTAAGCTAGGAAATGTTTTTGCAAAAATTTATTTTCACTAACATTAAATAAGATTTCTTAGTCTGTGTGAAAAATAAAATCAGTCTATATAAATGAAACGAATGGAATATATATATAGGGTTATGATCCCCAATTCATATGTGATTCTCTCATTCTTTGTACAATTTCGTCAACACAAGAATAACAAAAGAAAGCTTATTGAAGAGGAAGATCAAGAACTCCCAACAAATCAATGAATCAAGAAGCAATAGTCAAAATTAAAGAGCAAGAAGCCAAAATCAAAAACTTCTTGTTGATCTTCAAGATTCATAACAATGGATCAAGATATGTTCTGCACTTATAATTATCTTGGTAATTTTACCAGGAGATCTTGACAATAGAGATATAAGATTCATGAAGTTTTAAGTTTAGATTCAACAAGTAGCATCAGAGACAATTCATGTTAAACCATTGAAGATTTAAAAAAAAAATTTTAGGGATGAAGTTCGTACTTTGGATTTTTCAACATTGGGATGCGAATTTGTTCTCTAAATTTCGAATTTTGGATTTTTGAATAATTTTCGAAATTTTGAAATTGTTGCAGTGCTGTCACCGCTCGCCACATACCAAGTTGGCGCTCAAGTGATCAGAACACCAACTTTGCCTCTCACTAGCCATGAGGCTAGTGCTCGAGCAGCGGTTCGGCGCTTGAGCAATGGTACTATCTAGTCCAGATCGTGAATTTTTGAAATAAATTTTAAAGTGACAATCTAATTCAAATTTTGGTACAACTAATTTCATTTGGATGTCTAATATTCTAAAATAGATTGATTGAAACATGTTATTAAAGTAACCTTTCATATCTAAATTAACTTATTTAGAATATTTAAGATGGATATATGTATGTAGTTCATGCGGATATTGACCGGCCTAAAGGAAGGTTAATATTTGGTCGAATTACATGCACACATGTAGTAATAAATATGTGACAATTGTAAAGTTTTTCATTATGTGAACATTGAGTCGGTCTAAAGATAGACTTGATGTTTGATCAGATTTATTGTCAATATTTGATTACTACACCAAGAGTGCTACTTGCAAGTTGGTATTTCTATCCAAAGACTAAATAATAATGTTGTGATCGATCTCTTGTAATAGGGTTCACCATTATTTAAAATTATTGATTGTCCAATACGGATTTTCATGTGAACATGTTATTTAGATTTAAATTCTCTATTCAGTTAATCCAACTACTTCTACAATATCTGCCAATTAATCAATTAAATTTTTATACTTGAACCAAAGTTTTAGGGCTGGAAAAAGAACTTTTGTATCGTTCTTGGCGGCATGAATCTAGATCTTGCGTTAATGACTGAACAATCCACTACACTTTTGAATAAGAGTTCCACTAATAAAAATGGGGACTTAGATAAGTGGGATCGTTTAAATCGCATAAGTCTTATGATCATGAAGTGTGTAATTCCAGCAACATTTAGGAACATTGTGTTCGATAAGGTAATTACTGCAAAGGAATTTCTTAGAGAAATTAAAAAGAACCCTTTCTAAGAGGCAATAAGGCCGAAACTAGTATGCTTTTGGCCAACTTGATTTCAGTAAAGTATAAAGTTAAAGAAGACATAAGGAAGTACATCATGAATGTGTCTCATCTTGCTTAAAACTAAAGGCATTAAAGTTTGAGATGTCTGATGATTTGTTCGTACATTTGATTTTGATTTCTCATCCTGCACAACTCGATTAACTTAAGGTCGGTTACAGCCATCAAAAGAGGAAGTGAACTCTTGATGAGCTCATTTCAACAAGAAGGATAAAGTCTAAAGCAAGAATTGTAATAAATACCACCTAGTTCAGTTCAAAAGAAACAACAAGAGCTTGAAAATGATCAATCATCTGACTGTTACTTGTGTGAAAATTTGAAATAGAAGAAGAGATGCTGTACTAAATACCACGCTTGGCATGTAAAGAAAAGTACACTTTAATTTGGTTTGTTTTGTGGTTAATTTAGTTTCAATACTAAGACATACTAGTGGATAAATTTCGGTACCATTATTCACATAAACGTGTCTATGCGAGGTTGTCTAAATGGCCAAAAGATAATTGATGCTGAAAGATTCATCTATGTGGGCTGTAGCAAATCAGTTAAAGTTGAGGTTATATGGACTTTCAGATTATCATTAAAGACCGGTTTTTATTTGAATTCGAAAGAAACATTTGCGATACCGTCTTTTTGGAAGAAATTTGGTTTTTATTTCTATATTGGACAAATTTGGTTACTCTTATTCAATTGAAAATAGTCAGCTTGGACTTTTTCTTAATTCAAATATTGTGGGTACCAAGTCTTTATCTGATTATGATAACCTGTATCTGTATACGATTGTCTCTTATAAAGAAACATTATATGTGAGTTCATCTGGTATTAAACATAAATTAACCAATGAGAATTTCACTTCATTATGTCAGAAGCGATTATGTTACATCTCTCAAAAGAGAATGAAAAATCTTATGTGAGAAGAAATTCTTGATTACCTTAGTTTTTCAGACTTAAATGTTTATATTAATTACATTGAAGGAAAACAAACAAACATTTAGAGATTATGTACCAATAGGATTTCGAACGTTTTGGAACTAATTCATTTAGATATTTGTCGGCCATTTCATTTGGTTTCTTGAAATGATCAACAGTAATTTATTATGTTCATAAACGAAATTTTCAAACTATGACTACATATATCTTATCTATGAGAAATCTCAAATACTGGACATGTTCAAATTATACAAGGCTGATGTTGAAAATCAACTCAACAAAAGTATAAAACATGTTAGATCTAGCCGTGGTGGATGGCAGATATGACAGA
>CAIGRB010043463.1:23152-36933 GCA_903798255.1 Fraxinus quadrangulata
CAAAATATTTGCTATGTTGCCAACAGATAGACCCAACTCCACTAGGATTACCAACATCTAAGCTAACTGTTGACTCAGGAGGGCTGTGTCAGCATCTAAAGCATTCAGCGGTGGTGGATAAACTTGCTCGGGATGTTGTACTCTTTCTACCCCTCTAAGCTGAACTTTAGAATTTTCTACTGTCCTTCTACTAATTGGGGTATCTGGGGGAGCAATTTCTTAATTGGACAGAAGTGGAACCCCTACAGCCAAATAAATCCCACTGATAAGACAGGGAAACATAATATTGCGCTTTAGATCGATCAATGCTGCCAATTCTCGTATGAAAGTGAAAATGTGGGATCCCAAATCAATTTTGTGCCCATGTGCCAGATGATAAAGTAAGTGAGTCATTTCTCCATTAAACCAATTCCGCTGGGTGGTAGGATGGATATTGGTGGAGACAAAGATATGAAGGAGTCTCAACTCCGAAGTCAACTGATTATTAATGAACCAGTCTGTACGAAGTGGCCATGCATTATATCTACCATATAGAAATCGAGCAACCAATGCCATATTGGGTTTGGTAGGTAATGGCTTGATATCAGTGGGATTTAGCTCGTAGTATCTATCAATCACTATCGGGCTGAATCGAATCCACTTGCCTCTTATCTATGTTTGGCTTCTTTGTGATGACTCGGGGATATCAATTTCAATATTGATATTGGTGAAAACTCTCTCACTAAGGTATGATACGCTACATGAGGAGTCCCAACAACTCTGTCACAACCACAGTGGTGAACAATTCTTTCTAATAGGCTTTCCTGAAAGTCATTAATCACAACTTGCCACTCTTGGTAGAATTTCTTATCCTTCCACTTTCCTTCAAAATTTTCATGATTTTCAACATTGAAGAACCTTGGTATATTCTCATCGTCAAGATTTGCTATTGCCCTCTGACGGCGGGTTGATATCTCACCAACCTTAGACTTCCCTTTTTCTTGAACTGTAGCTTTTCTTTTCAATGGCATTTTGTACCTACATATGAAAATAGAAAATGTAAGTATAAGAGTTAATAAACATATAAGTAGGATAAAGTGGGGAATATTCCCAAATTATAAACTCTATGTCAATCTTTTTGTACCAAAACTAAAAATATATGTTATGCTTGAGAAAATATCATGATATAGGTTAAGTATCCAATAAATGAAGATAATGCAACTCACATGCCCCTAAACGAAAATTAAAGATGCAAATTCATATTTTTACCCAAAATCGATCAAGGTTTTTTATCATCGAAAAAATCAAGAAAAGGTGAACTTGTCCCCGATGATCTCCAGACATAAGAAAGTGTATATGTTGGTCTAACGCCTGTTCAAATTTGAGGCCAAACAGAGGTCGTTTGGGTCAGACGTGGGGGTGACGAAGTTGATGACGTGAGATGGGTGGTGCCCAAGCAATGTCAAGCCAAAGTGTGCCAATTAGAGTATGTTTTCATGTTTCTAATGCAATTTTATAGAGCTACAACACTAAAAAAATATCAAATGTGTACCAATAAATCCAAATACTAGATGTGCCCTAATTACACAAGAATCTCTATTGAGGAAAATTGTCAAACACCTTGAAGGCACCTATGTTCCCTTAAAATTGAAAGAAATCAAAGTGTGAATCAAAGCTCCATTTTTTCCATCACAACACAATCTAATAAACCACACCTTATCCGATCACATACTCCTTAACTATAACTCAATTTTTGCATAAAAATAGTGGCAAAATATTGGAGTGGAAGGGAATAGAATTTAAGAACACACCTTGAATTTCTTTGGCCAAAATGATGTATAAGGTGGATGATGCACAAGTTAAACAATTGAAATTGGCTTATGATTGTAGAATACTTTGTATGAGAAGAAGAGTTTAAAGGGAAAGGGGAGTGGGAGTGGGAGTGGAGTCGTGTGCTACGGTGGGTGGAGTGTGGTTCTCTTTTATAAACCTATTGAATGCAAAAAAAAATATTTTATTTTTTTCAATCAATTGGGCGACCGTCCTATATAAAATTGGGTAGCTATCGAGTTTAATTTTTAAGGGCCTGATGGCCCTTAAATGATTCGGGCGAGCGCCTTGCTGTTAAAGCTGGGCGCCCACCCGATTTTACAGCCCTTTTTTATTTTCAAATTTCGGGTTCCATCTACAACTCAAACTGGCTTCCTATCACCCACATCACAAACCTATGGTCTCGAAATACTTGATTTAACACCGAATCATCTAATACCACCCAACACGATCCAAACATGTGCACAACATTTGTAAATAGTGTGGATCATACATAGACTTTGTGTTAATTATGGGGATGATGAATGACCTAAGTTTACTAAAAATTATAAAAAAACACGAATAAAAAAATCATAATTTTAATGTATAACGCGGAATAAATAAAAGGGAAGAAATATTGGGCTGCCTCCCAACGAGCGCTTGTTTATAGTCCATAGCTCGAGTTTATAGCGGTTGATTCACTCTGGTGTTTGAAAATGAACGGTGGACTTTTCCTTTGAGAATTCACCGCTCTAGTAGGGTTTCAGCTGCTATCTATTAACTTTAAGCGTCCCTTTTCTGTCATGAGTGTTCTTTATAGCCCCATATGGAAATATCATGGTAATTGTGTATGGACTTAACCACCTTGACCTCAACTTTCTCGGAAAAAGCTTAAGTCTCGAGTTGTATAACAAGACTTTTTGGCCAACCTCAAACTTTTTTCTTTGAATATGGATGTCATGCCATTTTTTGGTGCGCTCCTTGTAGAGTTTTACGTTCTCATAACCTTCCAATCGAAATTCATCTATTTCATTCAACTGAAATAATCCATTTTCACCAACTGCTTTCAAATCAAAATTTAAGTCTCTGACCACCCAGTAAGCATGGTGTTCCAATTCAATTGGCAAGTGACACGATTTTTCAAAAATCAAGTAATAAGGAGACACGTCGATAGGTGTTTTGAATGCTATTCTGTAAGCCCACAACGCGTTTTCAAGCTTCTTAGATCAATCATTTATTGAAGAACTCACCATCACCTCAAGTATCCGCTTTAATTCACGATTTGAGATTTCAACTTGTCCACTTGTCTGAGGGTGATAGGGAGTAGCTATACCGTGTCGGATACCATATTTAGTCAATAAAGACTCAAATTGTCAATTGCAAAAGTACCTACCCCCATCACTTATGATAGCTCTAGGTGTGTGAAAACGGTTGAAAATATACCTCTTTAGAAACCCGATCACCACCTTAGCATCGTTAGTTGGTAATGTACTTCCACCCATTGAGAGATATAATCAACTGCAACTATGATGTACTGATTTGAGAACGACAGAGGGAATGGCCCCATGAAGTTAATCTCCCATACGTCAAAAAGCTCAACCTCTAAAATATTATTTAAAGGCATCTCGTTCCTTCTAGAGATGTTTCATGTGCACTAGCATCTGTCACTCCTTTTCACGAACTCAAAAGTATCCCGAAAGAGTGAAGGCCAATAGAACCCAGATTGTAAAACCTTAGCAGCTGTCTTTAATTTCCCAAAGTGTCATGCATATGCAGATAAATGACCATGCTCCAGTATTTGAGATACATCATCTTCAGAAACATATCAACGTATAATTTGATTTGCCCCTCGCTTGTAGAGAATGGGATCCTCCCAAAATAATATTTCAAGTTAGAAAAGAATTTTTTTCACTGATGACTTAAATAATCTGGTAGGATGATAGATTTGGCCAAATAGTTTACTATATCCGCATACCAAGGTACATCTTCCACACTAAATATCTGCTTGTTTGGAAAAATTTCATTGATCTCTACTGATTCCTTCTGCTCTCTAGGTTCAAGTCGAGATAAATGATTGGCTACCAAGTTTTCACTCTCATTCTTATCCCTGATCTCTAAATCAAACTCTTGCAGAAGTAATACCTAATGAATCAGTCTTGGTTTGGCATTCTTCTTTGTCATCAAATATTTTAAAGCGACATGATCGGTGTAGACTATGATCTTTGATCCAACAAGATATGATCGAAATTTATCAAATGCATAGACCACAGCTAGAAGTTCTTTCTCAGTGGTGGCATAGTTAATCTACGCATCGTTCAAGGGTCTGCTGCCATAGTAGATCACATGAAATATTTTGTACTTTCGATGTCCTAGTACGGTCCCTACGGCGTAATCACTCGCATCACACATTAATTCAAATGGCAAAGTCCAATCCGGTATAATGATCATTGGAGCTAAGGTCAACTTTTCTTTTAAATTGTTGAAAGCCAATAAACACTCTGAGGAGAAGTCAAAATTGATATCCTTAGCTACCAAGTCGCACAGAGGCTTTGTGATCTTCGAGATATCCTTAATGAAGCGTCGATAAAACCCGACATGTCCAAGAAAACTGCGAAGACCCTTAACTGATGTAGGGGATGATAATTTCTCAATAATCTGAATTTTTACTTTGTCCACCTCTATCCCATTAGCTGAAATGCGATATCCCAATACAATGCCCTCATGTATCATGAAATGGCATTTTTTCCAGTTTAATACCATGTTGGTCTCCCTGCATCGCTGTAATACCAAACTCAGATGCTCCAAACATTCATCAAAGGACAATCCAAACACCAAGAAATCATCCATGGAGATTTCTATGAATTTCTCCACCATATCAGAGAAAATCGCTATCATGCAACATTGAAAGATAGCAGGAGCATTATACAAATCGAATGACATTCTACGATAAGTAAATGTACCATAAGGATAGGTAAAAGTAGTCTTCTCCTAATCATTGGGTACTACTAGGATCTGATTATATCCAGAGTATCCGTCAAGGAGTGCCCTGCCAGTCTTTCCAACATCTGATCGATAAATGGAAGGGAAAAGTGAGCATTTTTTAGTAAGAGCGTTGAGTTTTCAATAACCAATATAAACTCTCCAACCTGTAACGGTCCTAGTGGGAATTAATTCTTTCTTTTTATTCTGCACCGCCGTAATACCACCCTTATTCGGCATAACTTGAACTAGGCCGATCTATGTACTGTCTGATAGATCTGCATCCAGAAGTTTCAACATCTCTACTCTAACTACCACTTTCATGTTTAGATTTAACCTCCACTAACCATCTACACTTGGTCGAAAATTATCCTCCATGAAAATCTTATGCATGCACATGGAAGGGTTGATTTCTTTAATATCTGCAATAGACCACCCAATAACTGTCTATTATCTTTCAGTACCCAAAGTAGTCTTTCTTCATCCACCTTGCTGACTGAATTCAAAATAATTACGAAAGTGCAAAGGACTCTCCCAAATAAGCATATCAGATATGAGGTGGTAGTTGTTTGAGTTCCAACTCAGAATGTTGCTGAATAGACGGTAGTGACTTAGAAGACCAGTTCCTAACTCTTCAAAATGGCATTTATGTGTGTACGGTGGATTGGTATACAAATAACTTGCACATGCTTCAATATCAAGAGAATCAATGTGAGTAGATTGAGAATGTACAATGCATGCCTCATATGCATCCCACGAGTTATGTAGTTAAAATATGTCTTGGACTACATTCTCAATTACATCCATCTGAAAAGAGCTGTCTAACTCAGTAGGAAATTTCATGTCTTTGAAGACATTGAAAGAAATTTGCTCCTCACCAAGCCTCAAAATCAGTTCACCATTTTGAACATCAGTAAGAGCTCTTCATGTAGCTAAGAATGTTGGCCCAATGTGAGTGGAACATCGTCGTCTTTCTCCATGCCAAAAATGATAAAATGAACTGCGAAGATAAATTTTTCCACTTTAATTAATACGTCTTCAATGATCCATCTTGGATGAGTAAGGGATCAATTAGCTAGTTGAAGAGTTAATGTAGTTGCTTTAGCCTTTCCTAATTCGAGTTTTCTGAAGAATAGAAAGTGGCATCAAGTTAATACTTGGACCTAAAATGCATAAAGTTTCATCAAATAACAATCTCCAATGGTTTAGGGTACAGTAAAACTCCCTGGGTCTTTTAACGTTGGAGGTAGCTTTTTATGAATTCTAGCACTACATTCCTCAGTCAACATTATTATTTCATGTTCCTCTAACTTGCATTTATTTTATAGAATGTCCTTCAAGAACTTGGTGTAGCTAGGCATTTGAATGAGAGCATCAGGAAATGGAATGTCGATGTGGAGTTTTTTAAAGACCTCGAGAAATTTTGTGCACTTTTGATCCAATTTGTGCTTTTTCAATCTCTGTGGGAATAGAAAGGTTGTAAGGATTGATAGGAGTGGTTGTTTTAACCCATGGTGTATCTGAACTCTCCTTAGCAGATACTTCTGTTGTCTGTTTCACGTGCTCCTCATTTGAAGAAAGTACTATTTCCCTACTCGAAATCGACCTCTTGACATGTATTTTCGTAAGTTTACCCTGTTTCTAGTTGTTTTTGCTTTGGCATGTTCCTTGGGGTTGATTTATGTATTGCTGGGAAATGAACCTGGTACTTTGCCAATCATAGAAAGTGTCATTGTCCCACTTAAGTCTTCAAGTTTTTAATAGCTGCACTCTGATCTTGGAGAATTATTTCAGTCTTCCTCATGAACTGATTATTACCTTCCATGCATTGATATGTTTTTACCATAAATTTTCCAAACATCTCTTCCAACTAAACTTCTTCACCTGCTGCTGAAACTGGCCATATGGCCTATTTTGATTCTGACAACCCCAAGAGAAGTTTGGGTACTTCCTGTAACCTGGGTTGTAAGTATCTGAATGTGGATTAGTGTATTGATGTTGTCCCCATTGTGCAAAATTCACTTGTTTCATTCCTTGTACCAGAATAAGACAATCTACTATATTATGATCTTGATATGATCCAAGGTGTCATCGAGGTGAGGGCAAGCCCGGGGAAGGATCCATTACTAGTGGAAGAAGGACTGATGACTCGATCGAGGGCAAAGCGGGTGAAATAAGCAATGGCATTGCTTTTTCTAGCTACTGTTGATGATATGGCGATCGTAACGAAGATTGGAGCAAGTTCCATGTTGGGGTCGAGGCCGAAATCTGGATGGATGAGCTTGATTCAAGCAGCCGAACCTGAAAGCCGGGAGCAGTGGCGCCCCTGCGCCATGTAGCGGCAACCCCGCGCCCATTTTCACCAAATATTACAGCGGACATCGGCGCCCCACGCCCAACTAGTTTAATGTTTCGCGAATTTCCTTATTTCACTAGAATTCTATTTTTANGATCGATAAATGGAAGGGAAAAGTTATCCTTTAGAGTAGTGGTGTGAGTTTACGATAATTAATGCAAACTCTCCATCCTGTAACAGTCATGGTGGAAATTAATTCGTTCTTTTCATTCTGCACCACTGTAATACCACCCTTCTTCGACACGACTCGAACTGGGCTAATAGATGTACTGTTTGATATGGCATAAATGATACCTGCATCCAAGAGTTTCAACACCTCTACTCTGACTACTTCTTTCATGTTTGGATTTAGCCTCCGCTGACTGTCTACACTCGATCGAAAATTCTTCTCCATGAGAATCTTATGCATGCATAGTGAATGGTTCATCCCTTTAAAATCTGCAATAGACCATCCTATAGCTGTCTTATTGTCCCTGAGTACCCGTAGTAGTCTCTCCTCCTCCATCTCACTGACTGAGTTTCAAATAATTACCGGCAGTGTATAGGACTCTCCCAAGTAAGCGTATCGGAGATGAGGTGGTAGTTGCTTGAGTTCCAATTTAAGAGGCTACTGAATGGATGGTAATGGCTTTGTAGGATCCGTTCCCAACTCTTCAAAATAGCATTTACGCTTGTATGGTGGATTGGTCTCCGAAAACCTCGTACATGTCTCAATCTCAAGAGAATCACTATGAGTAAATTGAGAGTGTGCAATGCATGCCTTATATATATATTCGACGGGTAATGTAGCAGAAATGTATCTTAGACCACCTTCTCTATCACATCTGTCCAAAAACCGCTGTCTGACTCAATAGAAAATTTCATAGCCTTGAAGACATTGAAAGAAATATGCTCTTCACCAAGTCTCAAAATAAGTTAACCCTTTTGAACATCAATAAGAGCTTTTCCTATGGCTAAGAATGGTCGGCCCAATATAAATGGAATATCCTTATCCTCTTCAATGTCAACAATGAGAAAATCAACTGGAAAGAAGAATTTTTCCACTTTAATCAATACGTCTTCTATGATCCCTCGTAGATGAGTAAGGGATCGACCAGCTAGCTGAAGAGTTATCGTAGTTGATTTAACCTGTCCCAATCCGAGTTTTCTGAAAATAGAAAGTAGTATTAAATTAATATTTGCACCTAAATCGCATAAAGTTCAAAATAACAATCTCCAATAGCGCAATGTAAGTATAACTCCCTAGGTCTTTTAACTTTGGAGGTAGCTTTTTGTGGATTCTGGCGCTACATTCCTCAATCAACATCACCATTTCATGTTCCTCTAACTTGCATTTATTGGATAGGATGTCCTTTAGGAACTTGGCAGAGCTTGACATTTGGATGAGTGCATCGGCAAATAGGATGTGGATGTGGAGTTTCTTGAAGACCTTAAGAAATTTCATGTACTGTTGATCCAATTTGTGCGTTTTCAATAGCTGTAAAAATGGAATAGGGAGCTCGTAAGGATTGATAGGAGTGGTTACCCTAACCCGTAGTATATCTAAACTCTCCTTAGCAGATGCCTATGTTGTCTATTCAGTTGGTTCTACATGATCCTCGTCCAAAGAAGGTACTGATTCCTTACTCGCACTTGGCCTCTTATATGAATTTTCGATAAATGCACCCCGCTTCTGGTCGTTATTGCTTTTGCATGTTTCTTGCGGTTGATTTTTGTATTGCAGGGTAATGAACCTAGTATTGTGCAGTCATATAGCGTGCCATCTGTCCCCCACTTAAGTCTCCAGGTTTTTAATAGCAGTACTCTGATCTTGGAGAGTTGTTTCAGTCTTTTTCATGAACTGATTATTATTTTTTGTGTATTGATTTTTTTTTCTCCATAAATTTTTCGAACATCTCTTCCAATTGAAATTTCTTCTCATGCTACTGAAACTTATCCTACGGTCTATTATGATTCTGATTATCCTAAGAGAAATTTGGGTATTTCCTCCAACCTAGGTTGTAAGTATCTGAATGTAAATTATTTTGTTGACGTTGTCTCCATTGTGAAAAATCAGCTTTTTCCATTCTTTGTACCAGAATAGGACAATTTGTTGAATTATGATTTGTCCCACACTCTTCGCAACTTGGTTTTTTGGCTTGTGCTGTATTGGCTGCCTATGATATACTTTTTATCTTATGAAATAATGAGTCTATCTTCGCAGATAAAGCTAAGTAAGCATCCACCTCGTATACACCATGCGCTTTCTTTTGAACCACTTGCTCAGAAACCCACATGGCTAAAGTTGTAGCCATTGTCTCGAGTAACTTCAAAGTTTCATCAATTGTCTTTGTAGATAAAGATTCGTTAGACGAAGAATCTACCATGCTTTTGAATGATGCAAGCAATCCCGTATAGAAATATTGGATCTGGAGTCCTTTCCTAATACCATGATGAAGGCACTTCCATAGCATGTTCTTGAACCTATTCCAGCTTCATCAAAAGATTTTGATTCACTTTGGCGGAAGATAGATATATCATGCTTCAATTTTGCTATCTTGGCCGGTGGGAAGAATTTTGTGCAGAACTTTTAGGCTAGATCATTCCATGTGCTGATACTGGTGATGTGTTGAAAATCTAACCACTCAAGTATTTTATAAAGCAAGATGTGTGGAAACAGCCTTAGTTTGATAGCATCGTCTGAAACCCTGATATCGAAAGTGTTGACACATCTCCAAGAATCGAGAGACGTGTATATGATAATTTTCTTCAGCTCTACCATAAAATTGGTGTCCATTCAAGAATAAATGTATAACATTGGTCTTCAGCTGGAAATTAAGCTGCCCAAACGGAGGGTAAACAATGTTTGGTTGACTCTGAATGATCTGTGGTTATAGTATAGCGGTGAGTATTCTCACCAATCACGCGGGTGACCCGGGTTCGTTCCCTGACAACGACATTAAAAACTAGTTCATGAAAACATATTTCGGATTATAACCATCGTAAGTGTATGGTTTGTTAACAAGTAATAAAGTGGACTTTTTGAGTCCGAGTATCGTCCCACGAAGATTAATTAGTTCAATTCTTATTATCTTAACCGAAACTAGAATAAATTAACGTTTTGTTGTGATGAAATTATAACTAAAACAATGCTGAGTACGTTGGTAAAAATGATTTAACTAAATTAAATGTAAACTGCGTTAAATGTAAGTTGTCGTGTTTGAATTTATGACGAATGTACTAGGATCGTGAATCTCTATATTATAATTCTTTTTAAATCAATTATACGCTTTGACAATAGGTGAAATATTGACAAATCAATGTTCCTAAATTATTTAACACTCTCTTGAATAATATCAAACATATTCTCATATATTACTCGACTATATCTCTATGATGGATACGAACATACAAGAATGCATGAGTTTTTACAAACACTTCAAGATTCACATAAGGTATAGCTGTATATTTCTATCCCCTATCAGACTCTATGACAATTTATATATGTCGAACTTATTCTCCTTCTTTTGAATGCGTGAAATAAGTCACCACACTCACACAATTACGTGCACAATAATTATGGAGAAAATAAGATCATATAAATCATTCAAATATCCAAAATGTGTTTTTATTGTCAATAATGTAAAACTAAGAAATAAAAATATATTACATAGTTCATCATCTCTTAGTACAAATAAGTCTAGCATATCATGTTATGGAAAAGAAAACAAAAAGAATATTGAAGAATCGACATCACCCAAGAAACTCTTCAAAATATGTTGTAATGCGTGTTACTTACTTTTGGAAGGCCCTAGGATTTTAAAAGGCAGCCCAAAATTCGTTTCCTTAAGAGTTATATTCAAATAAGGAAACAAGAAAATTTTCCCCGATTTGGTCTGAGCGAGCGCCCAGTAGAAAATGGGATGGTCACCTAGGCTTAGAAAATGGCCCATGTTAATTCGGTTGAGGATCGGGCGGTCGCCCAACAAATATAACTGGGTAACTTTCACAAATGTTCTTTTTAGCCATTTTCTTCATTCTTTCTTCCATCTCGGTCCTCCACATCAAATTACTTCAATTGTGTGCTTTAACTTTTACTCAAATGCATATTAGTCCCCAAAATTCCATCAATTGGCCAATTTATCCTTTGTCTTTTTCCAATTGCTTAGAAACGGGTTCAAAACTGAAATAAAAAAAATTTAGTAAAATGCAATAATAAAATGGTACAGAAGCTTAGTACTATGGTCCCGAATAAGTGTACAAAAATGCACTTATCAGTAACGTATCTTTTGTGTTAGAGATACAGATACACCAGGATCGTTCTCGGGGTATTTTTGAATTATCACAAAAGAGTTATGTTGATAAGGTTCTTAAAAGATTTGTGATGCATGTATATAAACCGGGTGATATCCCTATGGCTAAGTGAGATAAGTTTGGTCTCAATTAATGCTCCAATGATAAACTTAAAGAAAGGAAAATATAGAAAATTCTCTGTGTTTCAACAGTTGATAGTTTAATGTATGCTAAGGTTTGCATACATCTGGATGTGACATTCATTATTTGAATGCTACGCGGATTTTTAAGTAACTCTGGGATGGATATTTGGAAAGCAGCTAATTAGATTATTTGGTATTTATAAAGAACTAAAGATTACATGATGACATTGAGAAAAATCATACTAATTGGAGATCATTGGATATTCTGATTTTGATCATAGAATATGACTGTAGAATTTTTATCACTGGGTTGCACATTTTGGATGGAATTGAATGACTACTTAAGTTATTATGTGATAATATTAGTCTTGTATTCCAACTGGAATGACAGTGTCAAAATTTATAGGCATCAAATTTCTGGTTATCAAGAAAAGAATTAAGAATGTTCAGGTTTCTATGGAATATATTAAGACAAACTCTATAATTGCTGATCTGCTTACTAATGAGTTATTACCCACGGTCTTTTATGAGCATACTGCTCATATGGGTGTTGTATCTTTTAATGATATGCCATTTAATGGGAGTTTGTATTCGTATGTTTTTTATTTTAGACACATATTTTGATCTATGAATATTCGATTTATTTCAGAAATAAAATATTTTATTCAGTTCCACTCTAATTAAAGTTTATGGTTGATCTCATTAAAAAATAATGTAAGATCAGTTTGAAATAGACATATTTAGATCACAATACATGTAATTTCCATGATATACATCCACATTTGATTTATACCATTTTATTGTGTTAATATACGTGATTATTAAGGGCTTAGTTATAATATTTGTAACGAAGATAACTTTAATTCTATATTGATATAATCAATGGATGAGATTATTCAGAGATACTTTTTGTTATGATAGCAAAAGTTTTGACGTCATAAGGTTATACACATTTATCAAGTAACATATGTGGGCCAAGTGAGAGATTGTTGGGATTAATTAATTTTTCATGTGGGCATACATATGTAATTAATTTGTATAACGTTATTTTAAAGTTGAGTCCAATTAAAGTGGTCTAATTAAAAAATGAAATTGTTGGGTTTAATGCATTTAAATAAAGTGTGGGCAAGATTATGTGTAGATATTGGATCCATTAGGGTTGTATTTGACGATGGCCTAAATATATATGGAAACTATAAAAAGAGTTATGGTCCCCAATTCATATGTGATTCTCATACTTTATGTCATTCTATCAACACAAGAATACAAGAGAAAGCATATTAAAAAGAAAGATCCAAAACTCACAATCAAGAATTAAGAATTACAATCAAGAAGAATGATTTGAGCAATTGAATTAGAGACAAGACAAACAAGATTATGGAGCAAGAAGTCAAAATCAAGATTAAGAACCAAAACAACAAATAATCAAAATTTAAAATCTAGAATCAAGATCCGATATTAAAGCTTCATTCCCAATAAATTAAGATAAATAATTATTTTGGTGATTTGACATGGAGATTTTTGACAATTAAACAATTAGATTTTCTAATTTTATAAAGTTTCAAGTTTCATAAAGTTTCAACATCAAACAAACATCTAGACTTTTTACAAATGCTGGTGAAGGTTTTGTTGCATCTAAATGGTTTGGTATTTGTATCTTTATAATCCGACATTTGTTTGTATCTGCGTTTAGGTGATCTGCAATTTATTTGCAATTTCGGGTGATCTAGAATTAGTTTAATATTTATAATAAAGAGTGACAAGTGATCAACATTAAGTAAAAATTTGAGTAGGACTTCTTAATGTAAGTGGTGGTTTGGAGGTCGAATGTGTTAATATTCATTGTTTATTTGGTTTTTGTAGATTATTTTTGAATAAATGAGAAATTAAAGTTGTAAAAGTGCTTAGTAAAATTTAACGAATAAAATTGAAAAATAAACAGAAAGTGGAAATGTTGCCACTTGCCAATTCAATACAAAAAGATGAAGGGATATCATTACATTTAATATCTCAATGTCGTCCTAAGGGACACCCAAAGCTTGTAAGAGCAAACCCTTTTATGGCTTTTAGAACCAAATCATGGATGGACTCGTAATGAAGTTAGAAGCTCTTAAGATTATTTTTAGCAAGGCAGTATGGGCGGATCCATATTTTTTTTTAGGAAGGGTTGAATAAATCGATTAGACAACAATAATTCAATAATTTCATTTAAATATAAAACTATTATCAATAATAATAAATAA
>CAIGRB010043480.1:6321-65004 GCA_903798255.1 Fraxinus quadrangulata
TTTTTTTTTTTTTTTTTTTTTTTTTTTTTTTTTTTTTTGAAAAACAAATTTCTATGGGTTTGGTGTGTTTTATTTTTCAACTAATATGGAATTAGAATTTCTTTCCACATTTATGTGCTTGTTCGGTATTGATTAAAAGTCAATTAAAATTAAAAATATAGTCGTTATTGGGTCCCACTCATCTAATAAAAGTCAACAATAACGACTAATTTTTCAATTTTAATCCGATTTTAATCTCTACCAAACACACCTTACGTATCAAACGGACCCTAAGAGTTAGGTGTTGTAATTGTCAAACTCAACATGTTCTTTATTTCTTGAATTAGAATATTAAATCACTTAAAGCTGGTTCAGAAAATTATTTATGTTTTACTAACACCACTACTATTGCATTATAACTTTTTTTTTTGTATAAACATGACATGAAAGTCTACTTAGATTCTTGTTTAATTATTCACGACCTAATACTAAACATATGTTGTTGTTAAGTCAACATCTAAGTACCACTACCGTAACGAGCATGGCATCCTCTATCACAAATTGTGAGATTAATTATTTGATTAGCTCGTCCATTAATCATTTATTATTTCAAGTTTAATGGATTTATTTTTTGCCTCGACGCTCTAATTTTTGGAAGAAGTAATTATTTCTTCCAATTTTGTGTTCATTAATGAGTTTTCTTTTGAATTACAGGGTCAATAGTATTAATTTTCACTTTAATCTGTCGTAGGTACACTTTGTATAATGTAACTAAAATGTCAGGGAAACCCCACAGTGAGACTTAGAATTAAATACAAAAATGTGGGAATAATGTATTTTCTATCTTGAAGATATGCCCAGATGGTATAAAATACAGTATAATTCTTATGTTTGTGACTTGCATGGACTATACAATATAACTTAACTAGATTAATGGTCTTAAAGTCAAAGGTTCAAAGCCAATTAGGAGTGTGTTTGGTAAAGATTAAAATCGAATTAAAATTGAAAAATTAGTCATTATTGTTGACTTTTATTAGATAAGTAGGACCCAATAACGGTTATATTTTCAATTTTAATTGGCTTTTAATCTTTACTGAACATGTCCTAGATATTGTGATAAATTGCACCTAGAAATGAATCTTTGAAGATTGTGACGATGAAATCCTGAACGTTTGATTTCTAGGACCCCATGTCCTTGACCTTTAGAAAGTGTTCAAACTGATGCTTCTGTTACGAAAACTGTTAAATAATCAAAACTTTTTTCAAATGACCAATCTATCATTTTTCAAATTGAGCGCATGTTTGATGCAAAATTTTAATAATAAATTTAATAAATATTAATTTATTTATTTTTAGAGAATGTGTTGTTAAAAAGAATAGAAGAAGTTATGATTTCACATTTTAAATTATTTTATTAAAAGAATGTATGATTTAAAATAGGTTAAAAAATAAATTTTAAAGAATTTGTACCAAGAGTGGGTAAAATAAGAACATAAAAAAAAAATGAAAAACAAAAGGAATAAGATAAATATAACAAGAATTTGCGACCAAACCCTCTAACCACACTCCTATCGCTTTTTCAAATACTGACACGCTTTCAACAAACAGCCCCTTATTGGTGTCTTCATATATCTGCGCAACCACACGCACTTGGTTGAGACACTCACCAACAAAATCGTCCAAGGTAGGAACCTATTGCACACCAAACCAATGAGGATGGCGGACTAGTTCCCCCTTTTAATTCGACCATTTTTTTTTTTTTTGGCTTCAAAAATTTCAGAATTACGACAAAGAAAAAACCAATTTTAGAGGATTCGGATTCACTACTTCACAAATTTGATAACTATGGATAGGTCAAATGGAGATACCAATTTAAATTGATTTAATGCTATTGGAAGAATTCACAGCATTCTTTAACATAAATTCAATTCAAGATTCTTATTTGAAAAGATGAATTTTTTAAGACCTCTTTATGATTGAATTACCTTACTTTCAAAACTCAAAAATCTGCATTTTCTTCCACTACAATGGTCTCGATCTCAATCACAATGAAATAAGATTATTATCAACAACCTAAGCGCTTTATTTTTTGAGCTTCTATGCCAAACATGTGATCTAGACATTTTTCAACTTATATTATATTAATTTTTCATACGAATTTCACATGTTTTCTACCATCTTCTCTCTCCCCAATTACCAAGAAGAGAGTGACACAAGTTTTGGGAAGTTATACGGGTTGATGAGGGTTGAGGGAATTTATGGATTTTGCACCAATTCAAACAATTCCTTCCAGCCCACTTTAATACTTTACAGGTCGGGTCACCTCACATAGATAACCCACGATTCGTATTTTCCAGCATCTTTTACTCAAACATGATGGGTTTGACCTAAACCATGCGCGTCAACAAACGCCATACATTGGATCATTCTCAAGATCGATTTCACAACAATTCATACGGCAAGTTGATTGTGCAATTAGCTAGTATATCTTAGAGCTTAGATGCTATAAACATATTAGGGATGTATAGAAATTCTCTCAAATTCATTTTTGAACACTAATTCAAGTATTTCCGATTCCTCGAATACTTATGGAATATACTTGAACTCTGCATTATATCCTTGTATTCACAATTTTGTTCTATACTTCAGATGCTAAAACAATTGTCCAATTGGTGACAAAAAAGAATGTTTCTCAAAATAGTTTTTTGTTTCCTACTCGTATCCTTCAATTTTAAATCAATTGTTTTTCCATCAAACTGAATGAATCATAGTTATTAATAATGTGCTGAAGTAGCAACAGTGAAATAAAATCTTGAGAAATAGTCAAAAGTCATAAAGATATATATGAGATTATATATACCTCGAGGTCTCAATGAGAAAGTAAATTTTTATTCACTCATTCACCCATTTTCCTCTCTTAAGGTGTATTTCATATATTTTTAAAAAAAATTTAAACGACACCGTATAGATCATAGTTTAGGTTTCTCGATACTTAACTTGAGTTATCCTTATATTCATTCATCTAGGAAATCTCAAACTGAGAACTCAGTCAGCTATTAAACAAGTTTAATGGATTGCAAAATCCATTTTGATTAATTGTAGTGATCTCATCTTGATATTTAATCAAGGTGGCCAAATCATGTACACAAGATAGTCACTGTCTCATTTCAACACATCCCAAAATAATCTGAGGTGATTGCTCATGGGAGTGAGTCAATCTGAGCATGTTCAATATACTTTATATGTGCATGCAAATCATTATCTGGTAATCATAACAATGGACTGCATATGAACTCAAAATTGTTCATCCATGGACATATAAATCTCAATAAAGAGTTTTCAAATACACAAAGTATCATATTATTTTCCATACTAAAGATTCAACGTCTTCAACATCACCAAGAAGTATATCGCTAGACATCTACAGAGTAAGAAAATTTCATCATTTACGTGGATATATTTTAAATATACTTTCTTTGTCAATGTCTTCCGTAAAAATACTATAAAATATTTGGTCCCATCACGATACTTGGGATCCTTAACACGTACAATAGTTTCATAATTATCATGAGTCTCATATTCTTAACCAGTATTATTAGATGCTCAATTTATCCAAATAATTGTGTTGTCAATATATATTACAAGACCTACTTCTTGCCACTCTTACTATCTAATAATTGTTTGTGTTCGACTAGGTTTTTTTATTAGTCAATATTGTATATATTTTTCAATTACAAGTTATTCCCTCAACAACAAATGGAATAACTAACAAAAACTTTAGGTATCACAATATCCATTCCAAGATAACATTTATACCTACTGAATATATCCAAGGCATGATAAATGTTAGGACCAAGTTACTTTATAGCATATACTTCAATCTTCTAACCTTACTAGACATGATTCTTTGGATATATCACTTGTGCACTTATGGCATCCTGGACATTTATGAAGACTCATATTGTCGCATTCAATATAGGGGTAGCAATTCTACAGTTAGAAGCACTCTATAATCTTTATAATATACAACTTTTATAATGAAGTAAGAATAATAGAATAATCTTTCAACACAAAGTACACAATTTGCTAAACCCATGTCCTTCGTCTCAACATTGTGAACAACCATTTCTAAATAGTTTCAATATGCTCATTATCTTGCTTAGTCAATACGATGTCATCAAAATAAAAAATTAGAATTACAAAATTACCATCATACCTTTATATAAATAGAGCGGTCTTCATCCACATGTGAAATTTGTATGAAATTCAAACCCTGCCAAAATTAAAATTTAATTGTCAAGATGAATGGATCAGGCCACGAGTATAACCATAAAGTTGCCACCATATTGAAAATGCCTTTAACATGGGCCTACAGGTCGATTCATGCAAATCTCTTCAATCAATTGAAAATTGAGAATAAAAATATAGTCTCTAAGTTTACAAAAGTGAATTTCATTGTTATGAAAAAGGTTCATCTCACTCAATACACTCATATCGGGTATTACCTTTTTTCGCCCAAAAATAAAATGAGTAATCTATCATAAACTCATTAGCATTTCAAGAACTTGAATGCACTCAATAAAATTAATGTTCAATTAGAAATTTCACTACATAACAAATTTAGCTGAAGTTTCTATGCTCCATCTATACGTCCATCACCTTTTCACAAATTTTCCTCAATATACTAATATAAGTAAAAGATTTTGAAATATTTGAAATTAGATTACTCCTCTTTAAAAACAGATTACTCGAACTCGAATCAGAAGCTTAAAAAGCAACTCCTATGTAGTAAAATTGATTCACCAATACACACAATATTAATTTTACCAACATTCTCCATGTCTTTCTTCTAGTTGGAAAAAATGTCAAACTGACATCATATCATTATAATTCAATATCCATCCAAACATTCACTTATGAATAAGTACCCTTTGTAGTGTTATGTATATCTCATAGAAATACATATCGTTCTTAACCTCATTGGGAAAAATCAAAAGTTTCCTACTTGATCATAAGTCTAAGATAAGTCATATTTAGTTATCTATATATCCAAAGCTTATACAATACTGAGGGCCCTAATATTGAGAGAACTTCAATGAATGACAAATGTAATTAACTAAAACTCTTTCCCAAATAGAATTGTATAAGTTGGATTGCATTATTTCAAACATCATCACGTTTAGCAATATTCTATTCCTACTACCCAATACAACTTATACTTTTGGTAAATAAGGAATAATCAATTCAATAAAAATATTTCTTTCATTACAAAGATCATTGAACTCTTATGATAGGGATTCATGTTCTCAAACAACTCTCAAAGCTTTTGCTGAGAATCAAATCAAATAATAAAGATGAGAAAATAAGAGGAATATGAAAAATAATAGATCACACAGGTATATGTGGAAAAGGAGGAGAATTTCATATACCAAGAAACTATAATTGCTTTACAAAATTTGATACTTTCAATCTAAATCTAACCAATTCTCTCAAATTTATAATGTATACAACAATAATCTTATTGTTAGCTAAGCTTGTAAAGAGCCTACACCACATGGAGAATATATAAGAGTCCAATCTTGGAGTTATGGATGAAGTAGAGCACAAAAATGTCTCTAGAAACCAACTGGGAATAAAACTCTTCCTGACTAGTGGCGCCATAGCACCATTCCGAATGCTGGGGCACCCATTGCTTGTTCTTGAATCATGTCTTGGGCACTCCATTACCGATGCTCGGGTATCGCGGCACCCCGAGCATGCTTCTCCTTTGTATCGTCGACGCCCCTTCTCGACTACAATATTTCTAAAAATAATTTTCATTCATTCCAAAGTTATTTTCCCAATCAAATTCCTAGTCTATGATGAACTTTGATCCCTTATCAAACCGGACTTCCAAACAAACATTATCTAGTCGTCCTCAATGAATCAATCTTTCAAATCACATTAAATTTGAGTCACAACATAACAAACTCCACATTGATACATTGTGCCTCTTCTTCAATGAATCAATTTTCAAGTTATTCTTCACCTCTTCCACCATCCCCCTTCTGGGCACCCCTTGCACTTTCTAAGCATACTTAATAACTGTGAACAAAATTCAAACTCTACTTACTAGTAGAATTACTTTGCGCGCCAAACTTGCTTGAATCATCTGGTTCAATAGCAGTTCCAGCAGAGTGACCAAACTTACTCGAATCACGACAAGCACTTCCAACTCTACCTGAGTTGTCAAACCTGTTCGAATCACTACGGGAAACATGATCAATAAGATCACAACTAGATCTACCTAAGTTACTGAAAGATTCACCAATATCATTACTCGAATTACTACGAGCAACCTTATTACAGCCAACTCTACCTGAGTTACCGCTTATCAAACCATAAGATGTAACTGCTTTCAAAGTGACTGTCAAACCTTTTAAAACATATAATTGGGACTTTCTCCATCCCTTTAACACAACCCTGACACCTTTGCTGACTTTTAGAACTCCACCTCCATATGTATACTTGTACCATTTTGAATCAAGAGTATTTAAGGAAATAATATTTCTATTTAAACCTGGAACATGTCTTATTAAACCAAGTATCCTAACTGTCTCATCAAACATCTTGATTATGACCTTACCAATACCAACTATTTTACAAGGTTCATTATTTCTCATCACTATGGAACATATTGTAACTATTCATATGAAGAAAATAAATCTCGATCAGAACACATATGAAAAGTGCAAGCCGTATCAAGAATTCAATCTTTATCAGGTTTGGAGTCACAGTCAGAAATTAACAAAATAACTCCTTACTACAGTCTTCTTCTACAAGGTGGAATCACCAAATTTTCCTGGTTGTCCCTTCTGATCTGTAGTAGCAAATTTATTCCTGTTTCGCCACTCTTAGCAATCCTTCTTCATGTGTCCCTTATTACTTCAATGCCAACAGATATTATTAATGTTGCTTTCCTTAAATTTGCTACTTCCATGACCATCTATTTTCCTCTCACGAATAACAAGACCCGCTGCATGGATCTCAGATCTGATGACCAGATGCTTCATCTTCTTCTTGGAATAAAAAACACATGATATACATAATCAGTAGTAGGAGTATTCCAACTATAGAGAACAGTATCTCTAAATTCTTATATGAAGGCGGCAACGAACATAACAATATCAGCCCTTCATACTTGATCTCCATGGTCTCCAAATCAGTGATGATTTCCTTAAACAATGATAGATGATTGTCCGAAGATCAACCTTCTATCAGTAATAAGAATACAAGCGCTGCTTCAAGTGCAACTTACTGATCAAGCTCTTTGCCATACAAAGCTACTCTGATTTCAACCACAACACAGTAGTAATTGTTTTCTTTTATCACGTCCTGAAGAATTTGATTAGAAAGATGAAGATATATCTATGATAGGACTTTCCAATCTTTACCTTGCTTCTTATCCACGGTCATTGTTGTAGGCATTATATCCATCCCCCAACAAAGTATCATCCAAGTCTAATTGAGCAAGAATTACTCGCATTTTGATGTACCATAAAGAAAATCTACCGTTGCAATCCAAAATCGATATCTGAAATTTCATAACTGTCATCCTTGAAACAATTGACTTTGTTGAAACCTCACGTTAATAACCAATTGGACCTCCCAAGAATCGCCAAAAAACCTTGGTTCTAATACCAATTTGTTGAGAACATGGCCAAATAATAAAACAAGAAAATAAGAGCAATATGAAAAAAAATTCATACAAGGGCACAAGTTTATGTGGAAGAGGAGGAGAATTTCGTATACTAAGAAGCTAAAATTGTTTTACAAAATTTGATACTCGCAATTTAAATCTTAATAATTTTCTCAAGTTGCTAATGTATACAACAATGATCTTATTGTTGAGTATATATACTAACCCAATTTTGGAGTTATGGATGAAGTAGAACACAAAAATCACGTTAGAAACCTAATGCAGTGGGGGTTGTTATGTTGCCTCTCAAAATTTTGCGCACAAATAACCTCCTCAGACTGGATTATGTGCGTGGAGGCTAAATAACATCTTTCTGTAGTATGATCAGCCCTGCAACCTTCGCAAACCAATTTGGGTTTGTGTACCATGTTCACATTCCGAGTAAGGTTGTCTAACCTCCTTGTCAATGCTTCCATTTGGGTTGCTAATGATGTAGCTATGTCAACGTTGTGTATTCTTGTTATTTTCCTTGACAATTTCCTATCTATTGGCCACATATATTGATTCTCTGCAATTCTCTCAATAGGTCCAATGCGTTGTCCAATGGAATATCCAAGATTGACCCTCTTGTTGAAGTATCGAGTATCTTGCGGAATTCAGGTCTCTGGCCTGAATAGAATATGCAGATCTTTGAGTCTTTAAGAATGTTCAGATTAGGGCCACTTCCTGAAGTAATCTTTGAATCTTTACCAAGCTTCTGGATAACTCTCAAGATCTCTTTGCTTAAAAGTATGGACTTCATTTTTGAGTTGATAGGCTCAAGAAGGTGGGAAGCATTTCAAAGTGAATTCTGCACCATGTCATTCCATTAAACTATGCTCCTAGGGATTAGTGAATTTAGCTATTCTCATGCGTCATTCTTTAAGGTGTGAGGGAATAAATACAGTCGAAAAGCGTCAGCAGACATGGTCTCGTAACTAATCATATCGCACATCATCAAGAAGGTTTGAATATGTTCATGAGGATTTTTAATTGATCTCCTAGAGAACCTAATGTCATGATGATTCCGAAATAACTTGACGACATCAAGTTTGATGTGGAAGTTAGTTTGTCCAATTGGTGGATATATGATAGGTGGTTGCACGAGAGTAGGAATGCGATTTATATTAACACAAAATTAAGTAATAACTCATCCAAATCACTAAAAAATACTCCAATTTAATGACTTAGACAGTGTACAAAACACTTATCAAACACCCCTAAACTTGAAGACTTTCTTGTCCTCAAACGAAATTATAACCTAACTTAACCAAAAATTTTAAATACATAAATAGTTAGATAATTTGCCTTTTATCTCAAAATTGAAATATATGTATTAAAACTATGATCTGCTACAAAGTTACAATGCTAAAATTAATTTTACTTATCCAATGCAAACTCAACGTCTGTGTGTGTGTGTGTGTGAAAATTCATGTCAAGCATTATAAATTTATAAAGTGATTCAAATCTCAACCCTCAATAATCAAATTTGTCACTTCTCATCTTGTGAGTTTCATACCCCAAACTTTTCTTTTTACTTTTTTCCCAAGGTGTAATCTAAAGTTGAATATTTTTATAATATTAATCATCATCTCTTTAATTTGGTTAAATCTTACTAAGTACAGCTCAACACATTTTAAAAATGAGGGTTCTCCGATTTTTTTATTGCTTCAACCTCCAAGAATCAACTAAATTAATAATTTACTGTCAAAAGTTTAAATTCTCTCAAATAAGTATTTGGGATTTAATCAAAGCATATAATAATATTTTCTTTCTTTTTTCTATTTCATTTTTTTCCTTTTCATTTTTCATCTTATGCGTGGGCTTCTTTCCATTCAACTTTCTAAGTGACCTTTGTAGTGAACTTTGGGCCGATTACTCCCAAGTCAAGTACTATAGGGTATTAGGTTTTAGATACCCTTACAGATTTAATCACTCGAGTCATAAAGGCTACGGACATAAATTTCACAATAAGATAATATTTTCTCTTTTTCATATAATGATTAGTGTAATACCCCTTACTAAACACTTATTCTTAAAAATCAACATCTAATTTAAGATTTTTACCTAATTTTCTTTTTATTAACCTTAGATAATTCACACAAAATTTAGCACATATGGAATTCACATATATCTCAATGTCTCTCTACAACAGTTCAATCACCCCCAAACTATCTTAAAATTAGTTTAATGATGTATAATTTAGTGTTTATTTGGATTTAGCATCTTGTTCTACTAATCTTTTTTCCTATTGAAATTTTGAACGAAATTACTTCTTCATGAAGCAAAAAATAAATTTTGTGCGCAAAAATATCAAATTTTACATAATTAAGCATAAATCAACCCTAACATGTAACTTTTTCACAATTTATAATCTAATACATGATTCCAATTATATGCATCATGGTGAGCAAAATTATCTAACCCACACAAGCACACAAAAATAAAAATAAAGCTAAAAATATTCTTTTAATATTTTTTCCAAATTTTTAGATTTATTTATTAATTTATATTTTTTTAGCATTTGAACAAGCATACAAACTAATAAAAACTCAATATTTTTCCACCCCGAACTTTTAACAGACATTGTCCTTGATGTCTAAAAATATAACAAGTAATAAATAAAACTTAAGGGCCAAAAAAAAGAAATTAAGTACTCCCCTGATATGAATATGTGGATGGTGAATGAATTGGCATGAAAAGTGCTAGGTTACTTCTTATATCTTTTCCTTTGTCCAATGTCTTTAGGTAATATGTTCCTTCAAAATAGTAAAAATCAATTATAACATAAAACAATTTGTAGTAAGCTCATACACAGATTAAAATGAAATATGGGGATGAAGATACCATATACTATTAAAAACAGTAAAAATTACTAATCATATATTTAAAAAGTAAAATAATAAAAAGAAAGAAAATTAGGTTGTCTCCCAGTAAGCGTTTATTTATAATCATTATCTTGACTTTATATTTTTGGCTATTTATGGTGGTTTGAAAGAAAGTTTTCAGCCTTAGATCGGTTGCACTGACAATTGTTTCTTAAATCATCTTTAAATCTCCAGATTATAAGATTTTCATTGTTGTCCCGCCCAATAATTTCATATTCTTCCTTTCTATTCTTGTTAATTCTCCAATAATCTATCCTTTTGCACTCCTCAATATCAGGTGGTTGTTTGAGTGGGGTATTTATGGTGAAATCTTGTTGTTCTTCTTTTACCCTCAAGATTAGTTCACCTTTCTTTCAAAATCTATTAATACTTGTGCAGTTATTAGGAATGATCTCCCCAAAATTAACGGCACGTGTTGAGTATCTATATCAATAATGATAAAATTTGCAGGAAAGAAGTTATCTTCAACTTTGATGAGCACATCATCTACCACTACATAAGGATGCTTGAGTGTCCTTTTAGCCAACTCTAGGATTATTGATGTCGTTTTTGGATCATTCAATCCTAATTTCCTATAGATAGAAAATGGCATTAGATTAATAATTGCTTCAAAATCAACTAAAGCATTTAAATTATGTGAATTTCCTATAGAGCAAGGTACAGTGAAACTCCCTGAATCTTTTAGTATAGAAGGGAGCATCTCCTTTATGATTGTACTATACTTTCAGTCTAGCTACTGTTTCATCTACTGGCAGCTTTATCTTATTAGTCAACATCTCTTTTAGAAATTTTGTATAATTTGAAATCTGTTGAATGCCGTCAATGAATGGAAGGTTGACGTGAAGTTGTCCGAGTGCATCCAAAAACTTCTTAAATTAATTTTTCAACTTATTATTCTGCAACCTTTGAAGAAATGAGACTGAAGGCGTGAGTTTATTGACATGAACGGTTGCCTTAACCTATGCATTGTTTGACTTTTTTTCTTGTGTAACCTTTGTTGATTTTTTAAACTGAACCATTTATCCCTCGCCCATGGTAGGTACCTGATTCACATCGATCCATTTCTTCTTCATAGTAATTTCTAGCATCTAAACTCCACTTCTCGTTGTGAAGCCCTAGACTAGTTCTTCTTTAGGCTATTTTTGAAGCCTTTGAGGAAATGGAACGAAGGTAGCAGGATTGTATGATGGTGTCTCGATAATTGCATGATTCATAGATTCAATTGCTAATACACGTTCTCTTAGGTTTTTTCTGTGTCGCTTGGTAAGGTACCCTAAGTTCTCCCCACTAATACAACTACCATCTGACCCATCTGAGTCTCCAAATTTTTAATTACAACATGCTAGTTCTGAATAATAGCCCGTAGATTTTGGAAATTAGTCTCACTTATAATAATCAACTGAGTTAGTAATTCCTCAATTGATGGCTTTCTATTTTGTTGCTACTGTTGTTGGAATCCCGGCAGTCTTGCTAAAAAAATTTCTTCTTATCCTTGACTTTGATTATTAGCCCACGAGAAATTTGGATGATTCATTTATCCTAGATTATATGTGTTGAAGTGGGGGTTGTTCTATTGCCTCTGAAAATTTTGTGCAAAACTTAACTCCCCATACCGGATTACATGGGTGGAAATTAAATGAGATCTTTCTATAATATGATCACTCATCCAACCTTCACAAACTAGTTTTGGTTGGTGTACCACGTTCACATTCTGAGTAAGGCTGTCTAACCTCCTTATCAATGCTTCCATTTGGGCTGCTAATGCTGTAGCTATGTCAGCGTTGTGTATTCTTATTGTTTTCCTTGACACTTCCCTATTTATTGGCCACATATATCGATTCTCTGCAATTTTCTTAAATAGGTCCAGGGTGTTGTCCAATGGAATATCCAATATTGACCATCCTGTTGAAGCATCAACTATGTTGCAGAATTCAGGTCTCAAGCCTGAATAGAATATACAAATCTTAAAGTCTTTAAGAATGTTTAGATTAGGGCACTTCCTGAAGTAATCTTTGAATCTTTCCCAAACTTCTGGATAGCTCTCAAGGTGTCTTTGCTTAAAAGTATGGACTTCATTTTTGAGTTGATGGACTCGAGAAGGTGGGAAGAATTTTTAAGTGAATTTCTATACCATGTCATTCCATGAAATTATGATCCCAGGGATTAACGAATTTAGCCATTTTCGTGAATCATCCTTTAAGGTGTAAGGGAATAAGTACAGTTGTAAAGCATCAACATACATGCCCTCGTGACTAATCATTTCACACATCATCAAGAAGGCTTGAATATATTCATGAGGATTTTGAGTTGATCTCCCAAAGAACCTGATATCATGATGATTCTAAATTAATTGATGACATCAAGTCTGATGTGGAAGTTAGTTTGTCCAAATTGTGGATATATAATAGATTCTGAACTTGATTTGAATTTTGATTTTCTGTTATTTTCCTTGCTTCCATCTGTTCTCTTCTTCGTTATCGGGAGTTTCTTTCGATTTCGTAATCTATTGGAAGAAACTTGATTTTGTTAGATTCTTACATAAACTATGCTTTCCTAAAAAGAGTAAAACAAGACACTTAGCTCATTCAATAAATAGTCTAAAAGAGTAAAAACTTCAAATCTAAAAATAACTAATAACTCAAATTAAATAAATTATCCCTAGCAACGGCACCAAAAGCTTGTTCGAGTAAAACCCGCAAACATATGAGATCGTTGACAAGTAATACGTGATAAGTATGTGTATCGTCCTACGAATAATAAAATTCAATCGAGTGTACTAGTTTCTAATCAAACTCAAAGTAAGCGAACAAAAAATATTTCTAATTAGACTCTTTGGTAAAATAGGCTTCACGCCTAGTTGTTAGCGTGTTTGTCATGCAGAATGAGGAGATAAGCATTTTCACTACGTGAAATTCTCACCTATTTGAATTCACTTATGTCCTCGTAGCGAGAAGTGAGTTTCGCATCAACACGCTTTTGTCTCATTGCAAGAATAACAAAACAACGGCACCATCTCCACATGGATGGGCATTCACAAACCCGCAATAACTCATACTTACTGCCTCCGACACCAGTATTCACCCTCTGCCGCTCTAAGCATTAGGTCATCGAGTGGATGACCTTCAAACCGCAGTGTCTCAATACATGTCGAATAAAATACAAAATCTTCGTCATTGTGTCCTGCAATGTGCACTCCTCAAAACTTCTTGAAAGGCACCTAGGCAATTGCGCAATGCTGCCCTTTTTCATCTATCTTCCTCACAGCTTCTTTCATCGTGTTTCGCCAGCTTGCCGACATGATTCGTGACCCAAAATCTTTTCTATGCAAGATCACATGACATTGTCCCATAACAACACCGTATGCGCGAGCGGTCCCGCTCTGATACCAAGTTTCACGGACCGTATGTTTGACTTCCGAGGCATTACGCCGCCCTCCCCTCATTCTGAGGTCGAGAAGCTCGAACAACTAGCACACACGCACACTATAAGTAGGATATAAGGGAGAATACATATATATGATCATATCATTAGTACACTCTTTGGTAAAATAGGCCTCACACCTATTTGTTAGTGTACTTGCTGTACCGAATTGGGAGATAATCATTCTCACTATGTGACATTCTCCCCCATTAGAATTCGCTTACATCCTATAGCAAGAAGTGAGTTTCGCAACAACACGCATTCATCTCATTGCAAAAATAACAACGGCACTACCTCCACATAGACGGGCATTCCCAAACCCGCAGTAACTCGTACTTACCACATCCGACACCAACCTTCACCCTCTGCCTCTCTAAGCATTAGTTCCTTGGATGGACGGCCTTCAAATTGTAGCACCTCAATGCATGTCGAATTAAATACACAATCTTCATCATTGTGCTCTGCAATGTGTACTCATCGAAACTCCTTGTAAGATACCTAGGCAATTGCGACACGCTGTCCTTTTTCATCCATCTTCCCCACAGCTTCCTTCATCGTGTTCTGCCAGCTTGTCGACACGATTCGTGGCCCAAAATCTTTTTTTCGAAAGAACACATGACATTATCCNCTCGTAATATGAATTGACTAAAGTTTCCTTCACCGAAATTTTGTATTAATGAAAATGGGATTATGATAGCAGGTTTGGCTCTTGGTGTATTACGTTTCAAGGTCGTCTTCCCTCATTTATAGGTCGATAAGCTGGAACAACTGACATATACGTACTCTATGAGTATGATGTTTGAGAGAATACCTGCATATGATTATATCATTAGTGCACTATTTGGTATAATAGGCATCACGCCTAGTTGTTAGTGTGCTTGCTAGGCCGAACGGGGAGTTAAGTATTCTCACTGCGTGAGACATCGATAGGAAGAAGGTAATAAAATTATACCACATTGGTTAAAATTGTTCTTCGGCTCTCACTCTCATCTCTCAGCTCTCTGCCTCTAACTCTTGTATTTCGCCTTACATCGGCAGAACAAGAATAATAAGGTGTTTAATACAAACTTAACACAGAATCTGTTTAATGTTTACTTGAGTAATTATGTCTGTATTTGAGTAATTTAGTCGTATGAAGGTTGAATTGGGGGTAAATTTTCCTTGATTTTACTTGATAGACTGAATTGGGTTAACTTAATTTTAAATTTTGTAGCTTGAAGATTTTCTTTTATTCCAAAATTAGGAATGACCTCGTTCTTGATTCTACGGTGGATTAAAACTTCCCCCTTTGGTTTAATTCTTAATATTTTGATAGTTGTTTTCAAGTTTTGAATCTGAAGCAGAGTTTCAATCTTTTGCACTTTATTTACTATATAAACTCTTCTTTTTTGGGATTCAATTTTTCTGATTGCATGTATTTATTTTAAGCCTATATGGTATATAGTATGGATTGAAAGCATTTGTCATGTTAGTCTCATATTTCCAAAGTGGGCATTTGTGATTAAAAAGATAATAGCAAATTAAACAACCAAGATATGTGAGTTTGATTGGTTGATTTTAACTCTAGTTGTATTGTTGTAGATAGAGGGGAAAAGAAAAAAAATTACTTTGGAACTATGTCTCACTTGCTAAACCAACTTTTAAAACGAAGTTGAAGTAAATAAGTGGTGCTATTTTATGAGGAATTTTCAATAGGAATAAAGGGAGTTTTAAAAAGGGATTCTTTTTATTTGTTAAACTGAAGTTATTGTACAAAGATATCAAAGTATAAAAACTTACAAGAAGCAAGTATAATTTATAAACTATATCATTTTTGGCATTGTTGTAATATTGTTTTATGTTTTTATCATCGTTAAATCCATGGCCAAGAACTCAAATTTTGACATTGATTAAAAAATAAGACATAATCCATGATTGTATTAAATAATTCAAATAAATAGGGTAATAGTTAAAGATGGTATTTCACTAACTCATAAACAAATATGTTGTAATGTTGTTTTATATTTTTATTATCATTAAATCCATGACCAAAAACTCAAAATTTGATGTTGATAAAAAAAAAAGACATAATCCATGATTGTGTTAAATAATTCAAATAAATACGATAACAATTAAAGATAGTTTTGTTGAATTTTGAGACTCCAATCAACCAATTTCTGGGCTCAGAAACTTCCACAATCGACGCCACCCACGTAAGCTCGACCCAATACAATCTTTCACTTTGGTTGCTCCAAGATTTACATTCACAAAGGATAATGGTGGTGGTGATTTACAAAGCCAAAAAGTCAAGGGAAAACAAAGAGGTAGCAATGGTAATCACTCAACCATGAAACGGCTTCCTCACTATGTTTTTCTTCTCTTCACCATGCACAGACACGGCATCAATGAAGGATGGATATATAAATGGGTTAGGTCACAAATAATTGGGCGAAAGAACTTCAATTGAATGGGCTAACTTAGTAACAAGGTGAATGGGCTAAGTTAATGGACAAACAATAATCCAAAANAGGAAAAGGACAAACAATAATCCAAAACCATTCACTAATCAAATCACCAATCCATCTCCAACTTGGGCCTTCCAAAAGTGTCGTTCATATTCGAGTCGAGCCAAATTTATGGTGTCGATAAATTTTCGACAACTTTTTTCATCATCGCCTAGATTTATTGGGTATCAAAACATAACAAGTATTACATGGGCTCATAAACAAATAAATTATGGTGATTGCTAGTGAAACAAGGCCTTGGTGAATCACACAATTTGCATAATATTAAACATTTGGATCATGTCTTAATTTTCTCAATTTCCTAGAACTTATGACATGTAGTTTAAAAGGGATTTACCATAGTCGTGACGTGTGCAATTAGGATTTGCATGGTACTAGCCTAATTTCACATAAATTCTTCATCTACAAATAGACATGAAAATGTAAGAGTAAATGTATGTTTATCTTGGAACTTTTGCCACATTTGTGCTTGTTTCTATCTCCCAAACCTAATCCCCATATTTCTCTTATATCAGAAATTGAATTTACCATCGAAGTGTCAACAATAGCTAGCTGTCAAGACTTAAAATTGATGAGCCTCATCCCTATCGAATGGCTATAGAAGCCTACTGTTGAGGAAAGTCCAGTTTAGGATGTGATGTGGGTCGACGAGTCATCACCTTCGATGAACGATATCATCACCTATTTAAAATAACAGACACTCCCTTACAATAAGAAAGAGACATGCAAGCTCTGTCTAAGAGCTGCTAAGTTCGTACTCGTGATGTCTTATACTAATGAGGATTTAGTTCACCACTGTAGATAAGAAGACATATATCGAGGAATATACATGAATGGATTTGTAGGAAACATACTCGAGGATATACTTTGGCTTATAAAGCACTGAAGAATTGGAACTGCTAGCCCATTGTGATGAATAATTCCCATAATCCCATGCGAAATTTTGACAAGTGGTAGCGGTTTGCCAACATACCTAAAAATGTCAATTTAAAAGCTAACCCCAATGACAAGGCCTTTGCCCTTCACCAAATGGGAAATCTAATCCATTATATCCATGTCTATAAGAAAATGGTCATTAATTATATGGTAGTGATTGTTGATCATTTTATAAAATGGTGTAAAGTTAAGCCACTCGACAAGATCACAAAGGTTAGCACTTGAAAACTAATTTGAAAAACACATCAAATGCCGAGTGGGTATTTTTTCAATTCTTCATCAGAAGACAAGGCTTTTTCTGTTGAAGTATAACCTAAGTTCTATGGGTATTGGTGTTTTGGTAAAAGAGGACTTGAAGAGGTCAAATTATGGACCTGGGAGAAAAACTTGAAGCATTTTCATTCATTGGACGTTCAAAATAGGAATGCAGAAACTCACTTGGTGCCGCATACCACTCGAGTAGTGGAGTCACCGCTAGCTTGGCGAATGTTGGCATTCGAACAACGATTCGTTTTGGCCCATGTCTTTTTCGCATTTTAACATGTTTTCAGTACTCCAATCCTTCTAAAACTCTATGTTTAGGGTTTATATATAACAACCATGACTTTTAAACATAACATTCATAGAGCATTTAGAGAACTTTAGATCTTGATTGAGAGTGTTGAGATATTGTGTAAATAATATTCATTATTGATTATAGTGAAATACTCCTCATCTGTCTGTGTTTTTTTTTTTTTTGGTCTTGGAATTTCATGTAAAATCTTGATGTTCTTGTGTTTGTTTATTTTATTTCATCTTGCAAATTATCTTGTTGATTTTATAACAAACTGATATCAAAGAAAGGTTGATATTTCGTATGACAACAATGAAATATGATATCCTGTTATTCGATCGCAACATGAGATTTTCACTATAGCAAATGAAGGTACGTGTTATTCTTGCATAGATGAATTTGGATGATGCCTTGTTAGGCTTTGATAAAATACTTTCAACCTGAACGTAGGATAAAAAACAGCTAGGGATCAGAAAGCCTTATCACAAATTTATCTCTATCTATCAAATCACATACTTCAGGATTTTCTAAAGGAAAAGAGTGCCGCTATTGGAGTAAGTTTGTACGACAAAGAGTTTGACCAAAAATTTACACTTGAAGCAACGCTTATATTCTCACGGGATGTCTGATGGTACGTCAATAGATGATCACTGATCTACGTTTAAAGAAATTGTGGTTCATCTACAAACGTTGGAAGTTAAGTATGATGGGAAGGATTGTTGTCTCAACTCGATCAAATGCATTCGTCCGTGTCTCTATCTCTACTGCTGGATTGAAACCACTCAAAGGTCCCAATTAACCCTTGACTTCTGTTGATGCTCAACTGTAAAACCCTGCGTTCACCTTCGTATTCGACTATTAGATATACTATCATCTACAGTCATAATACTCATACTGTGGATGAGGATTATGGTGTTTTATTGTAGAAGGAAAAGATAAAGTATCTTGTAGTTGGACTTAGGAATCATGTTGATGGCCTATTTGCTCATAGAAGGAACCAAGATAGGAATTTCAGTCAAAATATGAGGGGCAAATTGAAGTCTATACATAAAAAGAAGAGACACATTAGAGCGGACTACTACAAATTGAAAAATAAAAATAGAATGAATGTTCCTCTTGCATTTAATGGAAAGTAACCTAAAAATAAAAGAGAAGCTGATGTTTCAGAGATGGGCAAAGTATAGTAGAAATTCTTGTGATTTTTGACACCTTGTAAAATAGTTGGAGTTGGTCCAGCCATGATCAGTTTAATGGAGCTATCATGACTTGATGTAGTTCCAAAACTAAAGAGGAATCTTATATTTTTTAGTACCCTTGATTCAAAAAAATACAGATACACTGATAAAGGTGAAGTTTTGAAGGTAAGTAGATGTGACCTTGTTATTATGAAAGGACATAAAAGCTCAGTGTGGTTGTACATTTTGTAGGGTTCCACAATTATATGGATGCAGCAGTTACTAATTCTTTGGCAGATGAAGAAATTACAAAACTTTGATATATGCGGTTTGGGCATATGAATGAGAATGACATGGTAGAATTGAGTAAGAGAGAACTCTTGATGGGCAGAGGTCTTTGAGCATTGTGTCTTTGAAAGACAGAAAGTCATCAAAATCACCAAAGGAAGACACAACATAAAGGAAAAACTTGAGTATATCCATTCAGATCTTTGGGAACCAACGAGCTGTCTTTTAAAGAAGGTGTTTATTACTTGTTGGTAGTTATTGATGATTTCTCCAAAATGACTTGGGTATACTTCTTGAAATAGAAGGGTGATGTCTTTGCAATCTTCAAGAAGTGGAAAACAATAATTGAAAAATAGAGTGGAAAGTATGTAAATCTTCTACGCACGGATAATGTACTGGAGTTTTGTTCAAATGAATTCAATAGCTTTTGCAAGTCAGAAAGATTTTGAAATGCTTGATAGTGCCCGGAACTCCAAATAAAACGGTGTAGCGGAATAGATGAATAGGATCTTGATGGAAAGTGTTCGTTGTATCCTTTCAAATGTTGGGTTGCCCAAGAATTTTTGGGCTGAAGTTGCTACTACAACTAGTTTTCTCATTAATTGATCACCCTTAATTTCCATTGAGAAAAAGACACCTGAAGGGATATAGTTTGAAAATCCTTCTAGTTATTCTGATTTATAAATATTTAGGTGTTCCGCTAATGCTCATGTGAATAGTGGAAAGTTAGAGCCTACATCTAGAAAGTGCATCTTTCTTATAGATCATGTGTGAAGGGTTATAAAATGTGGTATCTAGAAACAAGGAAGGTGGTGGTTAGTAGAGATATAGTGTTTGATGAACTTGCAATTGTTCAAAATTTGCCTCTTGGAGATTTTAGTAAAATTGAGCAACGGAATTAAAATACTCAAGTGGATTTCAAAATTAGTTCAGAATAGAAAATATAATTTTCAAATCGATCTAGTTCAGAGCTGAAGGAGAGTAACACTTAGCCTAATTTGCCTCTACCACCAGTAGCAACACAATATTTTATAGCAAATGATAGAACTCGGAAAAAGATTAGACCTTCATAGAAATATGGAAAGGCAGACTTGGTAGCTTATGCATTGGCTGTGGCTGACAGTGTTGACTCCACTAAAGAGCCCGCTACATATAAAAAAGTAGTCAGTTGCACTAATTCTAACAGATGGTTTATTGATATGCAGAAGGAGGTGAAGTCATTTAATAAAAATAGCACATGGAACTTGGTAAAATTACCCAAGGACAAGAAAGTTGATCGCTACAAGTAGGTGTTCAGAAGAAAAGAAGGTACATCAAGAGTTGAAAAGGCTAGATATAAGGTTAGATTGGTAGCTAGGATTATAGCCAGATTCCAGATGTTGACTTTATAGATGTGTTCTCACCAGTTGTAAGGTATGGCTAAATTCAAGCTTTGCTTGGGATTGTGGCTAATGATGATTTGGAACTTGAGTAGATGGATGTCAAGGCAACATTATTGCATTGAGAATTTGAGGAGAACATCTACATGCAACAATTAGAGGGTTTCATAATTACTGAAAAAGAAAACTATGTGTACTTGTTGAAGAAGTCTTTGTATAGACTAAAGCAGTCATCAAATCAGTGATATAAGAGGTTTGATTCATTAATTTATACTCGTAATTTCGTTAGAAATAGTTATGATAATTATGTGTACTTCGGAAGTGTGATAATAGATCAATTACATATCTATTGATGTATGTTGATGACATGCTGGCGAAGGTTAGAAAGGTGAAAGCTCAGATTAGTAAAGAGTTTGAGATTAAAGATTTCGGTACAGTAAGGAAAATTCGTGGTATGAAGATCTTGAGAGATAGGAAAGCTAGTAAATGTATTTTAGTCGAAAGAGGTACATCACAGGTTCAATATGCAGAATGCATAGTTTTGTCAGTACTCCTTTGGCTGCGTACTTTAAGTTATCACCTAACTTTTGTGCACACCTAGGTTTGGAACATGCAAATAGTGTAGTTAGAAAATACATAGCAAATCCTGGTAATGAACATTGGAAAACAGTGCAGTGAATATTCAGATACTTGAGGGGCTCTACTAATTCTTGTTTGCATTTTAGTAGGAATAGAGATGTAGTCATGGGTATGTTGATTTATATTATGCATGGGATCTTTATAAGAGGAGATCACTTATAAGGTATGTGTTTATCGTTGGAGGCTGTGTTATTATTTAGAAAACTACTTTGCAAAATACAGTAGTTTTATCTACAATAGAGATGGAGCACGTGGATATTACATAGGCATGTAATGAGGTTATGTGATTAAGGAGTTTGATTGGTGAAATTAGTGAAGACTTGAAGATTTCTACAATCTACTATGATACTCAGAGTGCTATCTTTTTGACAAATGATCAAATCTTTCACGAGAGAAAAAAGCACATTGATGTAAGGTGTTAAGACTTGTTACTAGATATTGCCACGTGGCCAAACCGCCGAACATCCATCTACAAAAAATGAGGCACGTGTTATAACGAGGCACGTGTTATTACGAGGCCCATGCTATAATGAGGCTCATGCTATTTCGAGACCCACGTTATTCTGAGGCCCATGTTATTCCGAGGCTTTTCAGTTGGTGACTGCCAACGTGAAGTTGAATTAATTATAGAATAATTGATGTGACTTTTGTAAAAATATATTTGTGTCTTGTCTTGTCAGTAAGGTGTAGGAGCATTAAATATTCTAAAAGGCTAGGAAATTCATCTTGATGGCTAGGACTTGATGCTTTGGCCGAGGAGATAAGGCCATGTGTAATTTGATCCAAAGATCACCATTCCATTTGTAACACTATAAATACCCCCACCATGTAACAATTGAATGACTTATGCAACTTAAATACTTGGAGAAACATATTTGAGGAGAAACATATTTGGTTTTCTGACATTGATTTACAATCTTTGGTCTTAGTTCTTGGCGATTGGTAATTATTGTACAATCGTATCCCGTTACCCCGTCGAAACCTAAACGGAAATATCTCGTGTCATCGAGCTTCTTTCACGTCCAATTTTGGAGCGATCTTGACCATTAATCAGCATTTACGTGTTGGATCTAGATTGCGCATGCACGAATGGGTCCGACATCTGTTGGCAGTATTTTTGAGGTCAACATATTGACGCCGTCTATGGAAAATCACACTATAATCACGACCAATCCAGTAAAAAAGATTTTTTAAAAAATAGTTTTGGCACCCTTCTTGAAAAATGATTTGTTCCTGCAAAGGAACAAGAGGAAGTCCTTAGAGTTGGAAAATATTTGAGTTTCAGACCGAAAAAGAGATGAGTTCAAATGGGGACGCCCCTACTAGGAATGTGAGGAAAAGCGATGATGAATTTCCCGTCACAGCTGTCCCAGCGGGTCGGCGTCAACCCCACCACCATCATAGACGAGATGCAAGAAGAATGGCAATCCAATTTACTAGAGAAATGGCGACTATGGCAGCCAACATGATAAGTATTACCAACCAAAATTTGGCAATGCAAGAATTATTTAGACAAATGCAAGGCCAAGGGGGTCATCCAATCCCTCTATTTGTACCCCAACAATAGTACCAGCAAGAGGATGGGGTACAAAGTCGGAGAGTACATCCTCCTAGGTACACTGGAGAAAACAGTCCCCTCGAAAGGGAAGTGAAAGTTGACATCTCCTCCAATTATGCATCTAGCCGACCCTTCGAGACACCTTTCAATATGGAGGACAACTTTCTCCCAGAATATGAACTCGAAGCTAGGCCTCAGATGTCCGTCATTGTATTTGACCGAATCAGCCCTGCAAATCCAGGGCTTGGGCGTCAACAACATGAAATTTTGGCGCCTAAGAATTGGCCTCGGCCCCCCACCTCCTGAGACATGGCAACTGGAGGGAAGGTAAGAATATGCCCCCCGTGTTGCCCTACCCAGAGAAGTGTCAAAGGAGAGGTAGAGAGGCTGAGAACCAAGTAGGTTCCTCTGCCCTACCACCTGGTATGAAGCGGATGACTCCCTAAAAAGGAGAGGCCATTAATAAAGCTTTAATAAGATAACCCCTGAAAAGGAGAAGCTGCTGAAGAAACGGATAACCTCTGGAAAATGGGAGGTCGCTGAAGAAGCGGATGACTCCCTGAAAGCTTCAACAATTCAGCTTGGGGGCCTCATCATTGTCTATGCTTCAACAATTCAGTATACAAGGGTCTCATCCTTGCCTATACTTCAGCACGAGGGCCTCATCCTTGCCAATGTTTCAGCACTTCAGCATGCAAGGCATCATCCTTGCTTATGCTTTAGCACTTCAGCATAAGGGCATCATCATTGCCTATGTTTCAACACTTCATCATGCAAGGCCATCATCCTCATATGCTTCAGCACCTCAACATTAAAGTCTCATCATTGCCTATACTTCAGCACTTCAGCATGCAAGGGCCTCATCCTTGCTTATGTTTGAACACTTCATTATGCAATGGCCTCATCCTTGCTTATGCTTTAGCACTTCAGCATGCAGGGACCTCATCCTTGCCTATGCTTCAGCACTTCAGCATGAGGGCCTCATCCTTGCCTATGCTTCAGCACTTCAATATGTAAGAGCATCATCCTTGCCTATTTTCAACACTTCAGTATGAGGGCCTCATCATTGCCTATGCTTCAGCACTTCAGCATGCAAAGGCCTCATCATTGCTTATGTTTCAACACTTCAACATGCAAGGGCCTCATCCTTGCCTATCCTTCAACAATTCAGCATGCAGGCCTCATACTTACCTATACTTCAGCAATTCAGCATGCAAATACTTCATCCTTACCTATACTTCACCATTTCAGTATACAAGGGCCTCATCCTTGCTTATGCTTCAACACTTCAGCATCTTGCCTATGCTTCAACACTTCATCATGGAAGAGCCTCACCCTTGCCTATGCTTCTGCACTTCAACATCCAAGGGCCTCATCCTTGCCTATGCTTCAGGATGAAGGCCTCGTCCTTGCCTATGCTTCAACACTTCAGCATGAGGGCATCATCCTTGCCTATGTTTCAGCACTTCAACATGCAAGGGCCTCATCCTTGCTTATGTTTGAACACTTCATCATGCAATGGCCTCATCTTTGCCTATGTTTTAGCATTTCAGCATGCAAGGGCCTCATCCTTTCCTATGCTTCAGCACTTCAGCATACAAGGGCCTCATCATTGCCTATGCTTCAGCACTTCAGTATGTAAGAGCATCATCCTTGCCTATATTTCAGTACTTCAACATGATGGCCTCATCATTGCCTATGCTTCAGCACTTCAGCATGCAAAGGCCTCATCCTTGCTTATGCTTCAGCACTTCAACATGCAAGGGCCTCATCCTTGCCTATCCTTCAATAATTCAGCACACAAGGGCCTCATACTTACCTATACTTCAGCAATTCAGCATGCAAATGCCTCATCGTTACCTATACTTCAACATTTCAGTATACAAAGGCCTCATCCTTGCTTATGCTTCAGCATAAGGTCCTCATTCTTGCCTATGCGTCAACACTTCATCATGGAAGAGCCTCACCCTTGCCTATGCTTCTGCACTTCAGCATCCAGGGGCCTCATCCTTGCCTATGCTTCAGTATGATGGCCTCGTCCTTGCCTATGCTTCAGCACTTCAGCATGCAAGGGCCTCATCCTTGCCTTCAGCACTTCAGCATGCAATGATCTCATCCTTACCTATGCTTCAGCACTTCAGTATACAAGGGCCTCATCCTTGCCTATGCTTCAGCACTTCAGCATGAGGGCCTCATCACTGCCTATGCTTCAACAATTCAACATGCAAGGGCCTCATCCTTACCTATGGTTCAACAATTCAGCATGCAAAGATCTCATCCTTGCCTATGCTTCACCACTTCAGCATGCAATGGCCTCATCTCTTGACTATGCTTCACCACTTCAGCATGCAAGGGCCTCATCCTTGAATAAAGGAAGAGCTGGCATTATCTTAGAGTCTTTATTCAGGAAATAAAGATTACTAACTGTAAAATCAAATTTTCACAAGTTCAAAAATTATAAAGTACCTTATATTGACAAAGATCGAAGGGAAAGCCTCTTCATAGATGATTCGTTCTAATGAAAAGAAGCATGTGTACCTCGAAGATGAGGATCAGATCCCAAAAGGGATTACCTTATTGACTCTCTGAGGCGGACATCACAAGCCTCCCATGACTATACTGAACATCATCGGAAAAGCCTCTACATGGATGTACCATCCATCATATGGGAAAGCATGGGCTTCTCGGATAAGAGAATCAGATCCCAAAAGGGATTACCTCATTGGCTCTCCGATGCGGACTTCACAAGTCTCATATGATGATGCTGAACATCATGGGAAAAGTAAGTGAGTCTCGACAGTTCAACGATTCACTGTCTCAGCTCCAAAACAAATTCAGATATCTTCAAAGTAAATGAGCATCAACAGTTTGGCAATTCTCTGCCTTAGCTCCAAAACAAATTCAGCTATCTTCAAAATAAATGGGCCTCGACAGTTCGACAACTCTCTGTCTCATCTCCAAAACAAATTCAACAACCTTCAAGGTATTTGAGTCAAATTCAAATCAATTATCAACTCCACATATAACATAAATATTTATGCCTGGACTTGGGGGACTGGTGAATCAGAAATTTCAAATTTTTGTGATATCCAAAACATAAGTGCATTTCAGTAATTTTTAAAAGTCGACGCATAACATAAATGATTATACATGGACTTGGGGGACTATTGTTATGACTTGTTACTAGATATTGCCACGTGGCCATATTAATTACGTTGTGGGTCGAAACTTCGAACCTCCATCTATGAAAAATGATGCCCATGTTATAACGAGGCCCATGCTATAACGAGGCTCATGCTATTCCGATGCCCATGCTATTCTAAGGTCCATGATATTCCGAAGCTCTTCAGTTGGTGACGTCCTACATGAAGTTGAATTAATTATAGAATGATTGATGTGACATTTGTAACAATATATTTGTGTCTTGTCTTGTCAGTAGGGTGTATGAGCATTAAGTGCTCTGAAAGGTTAGGAAAATCATCTTGATTGCTACGACTTGATGCTTTGATCGAGGAGATGAGGCCACATGTAATTTGATCCAAGAGTCACCATTCTATTTGTAACACTATAAATATCCCTACCATGTAACAATTGAAGGACTAATGCAACTTTAAATACTTGGAAAAACATATTTGATTTTCTGACATTGATTTACAATCTTTGGTCTTAGTTCTTGGTGATTGGTAATTATTGTACAATCGTATCTCGTTACCTCATCGGAACCCGACAGAAACGTCTCGTGTCGTCGAGTTTCTTCCACTTCCAATTTTTGGAGTGATCTTGACGTGTTGGATCTAGCTTGCGCATGCATGAGTGGGTCCGGCATCTATTGGTAGCATTTTTTGAGGTCAACCTAAGGTATCACTTTGTACATTAAATAATTGCTCATGGTGATATTGTAGTAAGTAAGGTTGATACTAAAGACAATCTCACTAATATGATGACAAAATCATTATCCATTCCTAAGTTTGAACATTGTTTGAATTTGGTTGGTATTTGTCATTGATTTTAGGCAATTGGGGCTTGTGTAAAAGAGGTAGAGTAGTTGTTTAGTGATTTGCTGAAGAGCGTGGTTTAATTTCTTACATTGGAATTCGGTTCAATGTGAAGAATTGTCGAAGTATAACCCAAATTCTATTGGGTATTGGTGTTTTAGTTGAAGAGGAATTGAAGAGGTCAAATTATGGACCAAAGAAAAAAACTCTACCGCTAGCTGAGAGCCTGCCTCCTGTTCAAATGCTCAAAATATAAGCATTAGCACTCGTTGGGCGTCGTCTACCGCTCGAACGGTGGAGCCACCACTCTCTTAGCGCCTACCTAGCACTCATAGGGATGGCAACGGGATGGGTAGGGGTCAGGGCAACCTCCCCCGCCCCTCGCCTCATCGGTCAATTTCCCTCCTTGTCCCAACCCCATTATTTGTTTGTGGTGGGAGGAGGTGGGGCCATTGTCCCGTTTACTAACTCCATTTAATTTTTTTTTAAGTTTTTGATAATTCATTTTATTACCCACATTAATTAGAGTGAGATAATAATATATTTTTTTAATTTTTTATTTATTTTTAAAAGTTAAATTATTCAAATATATTTGGTGAACTAAGATTTTTATTGTTCGTCATATTTTTTAGATAATTTTAGTTGTCATTTTCTATTAGAACTAATGAAATTCATGAAAATTTTCATTTAAAATATTGAATTTTGAAAAAAATTAAAAAAATTAAGCGAGGCGGGATACTTGTTACCCATACCCACCCCGGGAGTACTGATTAAGCGGGTAATCGCCATCCTGTTCGGGGCGAGGCCCCACGATGTTTGGGTTTATCGAGTTTTTTTGCCATCCTTAGGTGCTAAAGTTGCGATTTGTTCTAGCCCAAGTTCGTTTCGCATTTTAACATGTTTTTAGCACTCCAATCCTTCTAAAACTCTACGTTTAGGATTCATATATAACAATCACAACTTATAAGCATAACACAATATTTATGGAGCGTTGAGAAAACTTTAAATCTTGATTGAGAGTATTGAAAGTATAATTATGTGTAGCATAGACATTCTTGTTACATCCACATATAGGGGGTTTGAATCACAGACTGCATTAGCACCTCAGATCATTGAACTCGTGTGCAAGATCGATCTGCAAACACTAATATCAATTTGAAATTGGCCCCTTACTAGTCCTTGATTTTATATTTCTAATATCCCGTAAGTGGAAAATATCGTAAACAAGTAATAAATTCAACGTGAATCCAAGTATCCACCCCACGAGTAATAAGAATCTAATCTAGCTTTCGATTAACCTTACTATCAAATAACACACAATTAAGATAAGGTGGATAGTTTATATTAGTAGCCTATAATTGATTTAATTATCTACTAATCTAACTAAGAGGTAAGAAGTGTTTATGAAACTCAAGTAAATATAAATCACTAGGACCCCAAATCCCCCTACATTCTTCCGTCTTAATATCAATTCTGTAATTTGACATTCATTTGGATATGAAGATCAATTTTTATAATTTATCTAATGGTCTCTCTCATATGGAATTGGATCTATCCTATCATATGATCCAATAATATTCCTAGCCTGAATGCGAACAAGTGAAGATGTATAAAATCACAATAACATTCAATGGGATCATGCAAAGCTTATACAACCATTTCTAATGTCTATAGGACCTCATAATGATTGTTACTTGTGTTCAATTCCTATTATTTCTCTCAAATGTCAATAGAAATCATACATCAATTTAATCGAAAAGTATTAAACTCCGAACAACCATCCAAACAAAACAAACATTTAAATGTCAATTCCAAAATTTAATATAAAACATCAAAACATAGGATTAAACATTATTTTAGCATCTATACAACTAGCCAAGCATCGTAAGATTAAAAAAACACAAGATAAATAGATACAACATTACTTAAAATTTAAAGATTCAGAAAGAAAGATGAAAACAATCTTGAATCTTGAATTCTTTTAATGGTTCTTGAGTTATCTCCTTAGATGTCTATTTCCTATTCTTTAGCTTCATGCAATAATGTATGAAAAATATGATAAGGATACGTCTTGTATCAAAAGCTTCTTCAGAGCTTTACAAAGAATCTATCAATTACTCTTTAAATCTATGGAATATGTAGAACATATGTACAAGAGCCCTAGCCTGCCTCTCTTGAATTCAATTTGAAAAGTTTTATTTATAGGCTAGGAATTAGGTCAAAAATCGTGTTCCAGTTGCTTTCCAATAAGATGTTGAATCAAATAATGAAGCCAAATCTTTTATGCAGAAATAGCCTATGCTATCATACAAGCAAGCAGTTTAAGCTGTATGTACTGCAGTGGCAGCCCAAGGCACAGTACTTTTCCTCTTTTACATTTTAGTCCCTAACTTCCTTCTTTGGTTCAGCTTGATTCTTTTTTATTTATAACATAGGTCATTTATCTTCTAATCTTCACAAGTTAGTCCTCATCATTCTTCAATTACCTGTAATTGATATGATACAAGTTTTGAAAGTTTGTAATTAAGTCTCCAAACTTTCCCAACGTTGGATTTCGCTCTTGAAACTTGTGATTCTCCTCTGATATCTTCATAATGTGCTAACTGATCAATTACAATCAAATTGATCATCAATTACTTCGAATCAATTCCAACTGAGCTCCAATTTCATGCTAATTGTATCCAAGTCATACTTTTTACTACAACTAATATAATTTATACTAAATTAGGAAGATATACATTTAATTAGTAATAAATAATCAAATATAAAATCCGGAGTAAAATATAAACTACACTTATTACACTTTCAAACTTAAACTCTTGGTATTCCTGAGCAAGACTATTCACTGAACACACAAGCAAAGAAACATAAATGTCAATGCATTAGAAAACTTTGTCAACTTGCATCAAGTATTGAATTGGTTTTACAACTTATAAAAATTTCATAAGTAATGTTACCAAAACTAATTTCTACTTATTCAATACTTGATCTATGTGTGTGCATATAGTAAATCTAATTTAATTGGCTATTTTCTCAAATCTCAATAGTCAAATATCTCATTTGTCCCTCGTATGGTACACACACCCAAACTATTTCTTCTATCTCTCACTCTTAGTGTTTGTTCTAAGATTGATTTGACAACAATCATTCGTTTTTTCTCAATTTTGGTTGGATTGTACAAATTAAAATTATTACCTCGATATGTGATAATTCTGTCTACGTTTGATGTATCAACATCTAAGCTTTAACTAGGATAATATATCTCACTAAAAATCTAGATCCACAATTAAGTATCCATGGCGTAGCTAGAAACATTGACTATAGTGTTTTGCCACGATCTCAACGGACTTTGGTGTGTTTTTCTTTTCTCCTTTTTCATTTTATCACTTTTTCTATTTTTAGGGTCTTTTATTTATTTTTCAAAAGTCATTTTCACTTTAAACTATAGACATCATTCTTTCCCGATAGATCGTTTCGTAAAATTGATAATGAATAGGGTCTGTAAACTTAAGACTAACTCCACACTACAATGTAGGTAATTTTTTTCTATTTGGCATAACTAGTGTATAGTCATTTATTATTTGGGACAAGTAATTTGGATCAAAATCTTAGTGTATGGTTACTACTTAGGTTCCACTTGTTAGCCAAAAATATCGACACAAATTTTCGACAAGTATGGAATCAGCACAAATCTAAATAGTTCCCAAGGCGCGAAATTTGTTCTCTATAATAATGAAATTAAAATTAACTTAATAAGAAAATTAAGGTTTCGAAAAGTTGATTATGATATACTATTTGCTGAATTCTGTGCAGAATGCGAAATCACACATGAAACCTAAGCACCTTACTGACCCAGTAAAATATTGTTGCAGAAAGAAAAAATCTTACTTCAAAAGAAATAATGAATAAAATTTTAGTGAGTTTGGGATCACCTCATAACATGTGGGAGAGAAATTTTGTTGTTAGGAAATTACATTTTAAATAAGGTATCACAAAAGAAATCCATAAGAATTATGGAAATAAATGAAGTATTTTTATAAATACTTGCGAGTGTAGGGATATCTTACCAAAGTAGATGTACGGTGTACCTACACCAGGAAAATATGACCAAAAACTATAAATTGCACCTTGATTGACTATGTACATAATAGTAGAGCTATCGATTCTTGTTCATGCTATTCACCAGATTGTCTTGCCTACTGAATGTCCATATTTAGCATTACAAAATTCTCTGAGACCTCATTTTCCTTGTTTACCTTTGAGAATGGTAGGTTATTTTGGCATTTTCCAAATCTTAAGAGTATACTAATTTCTTTTCGCTGAAAATAAGGTTGTAAGACCAAGGTTCCCTGTACCACAAATGGCGTGATTCACTCTTATTATTGTGGTGGCTACTAGGGTTGTGAAAGGGTATTCACAAAGGAGACCTTAAGGTTTCAATTATCATCAAAAAGGCAGTTATTCGATGTCTTGAGTTATGGATACTATAGTGGTGTCCATCGTGATGAACAGTTCTGTGATCAATAACTTCATCCCGAGAGGTACCACGATGGACTTTGTTGAATATGACTTCTTTTACTACCAGATAGAGAGCATGCCTGTGTTGTAAGTTTTCTAGCACAGCTTTTTTTCCTCAACTAGTGGACGTCTTTATCGACATTGTTCTTCCAACAATTTTTCCTTCTCCAATAGTGGGTGACACGATGAAGAACCATGCATGTTGGACCTTCGAGTGGTTGGATAATATTATGGTTTCATTAATACTATCGTCCACCAGGATCGAGAAAGATATGCTTTACTTTAGGCATTTCACAACTTGCTTCTCACGCTTTTTCATGGTTCAACGGTATCATTTCCCAGAGTCAGTGCCAATTTCTTGATTTCAAAAATTAGCATGACCTTGCTTTAATAGATCTCCAACCACATCCAAACTGTTAGGCACCGCAATCCATATCAGAAAGAGGAGTTGACAACCTTAGTTCTCCAACAGTGAAATACCTGTACGAGAAGTATATGGAGAATGGGTGTGGAAAAGACAAACATGTAAAAATGTGGCTAGTGTTTAGAATTGCATACATTTACCTTAATATGTGCTGTGCGCATGTCTATTTATAAAGGAGAATCCTTGTGGAATTAGGTTTTGATGTTGAAGTCCAAATTTCCCGTGTCACACGTGATTTGGCTTATAGAGATCTAGTTTGTTATAGTAAGGTTTTCTTTATAAATTTGATCCCTTCCTGAATTGAATTACCTTATGGGGATTGATTCTCGTATCCGTAATCATTCTATGATTTTGTGCTGATATCTTGCAATTGAAAAGGTGGTTTTCTTGCAAAATACATTCTCTCAAGATACGCTAGCTATCTCATACGGTAGAATAATTGCTGAAGGCAATGCACCTCGTTTGAACTCCTCCATCTACCAAACCTACTTAGGCTTTGTCGAAAAACTTGCAGCGAAGAAACGTTCGACGAAAGAGCGAGTCTAGGCCATAATGAATATTCATGCATAGATCATAAGGGTTGATATAGTACTGTTGAAGGTGAGTTACATGGATCAATGTCTTTTTTCAAGAAGGCTAAGAGCGTGGAGGAACCGTGGAGTCAACACATAGCACGGCATTGTAGACCTCTATAACTTTCGCTTTATGATAGCGTTTAATTGGCTCCATGAAGGTTTGGGATGTAACCAATATTCTAAAAGCGTGTTTAGACGTGAAGTGCGGACGAAACGCCATGCCTTAGCATTATTGCGATAGTTGACCGCTTAATACTGGGTGCACTTTATTAATTTTTTTAATTTTTTTAAATGACTTTTATTTGACTTTAGTTTCAAGTTTTTTAATTGAAAATTATGTAATTGACTAATTGTATGAATTATTATGCAAATGTATTATTTTATACTTTTAGATATTTGATATGTATTTTTAATTATTAAATGAGTTTTAAAATGATTAAAAATCTAAAATAATATTAATCATAAGAAAAAGTTTTTATATGCCTTGGCCCGTAAGCTTAAAACTTGGCGTTTACATTTTACGCTTTTTAAAATATTATATGTGACACATCACGAAGTCAAATTAAGTTATGGGGAATTTTAAAAACTGGCCAATTATATACTTGTCAATTGAAAAATATCTAATTTTGATAACTCTTGCAAAAATGGCCAAATTTGATATCAAATTGTTTTTTATACTCTTGAAGAAAAATGAAGCTTTTTTTTTTTTTTTTCCTTTTTCAATTTCACAAATTTCTAGAGAAGAAGTAACTTCCATGAGAAGCTACAATAATACAAGATAATACCTAATGTCATTTCATTAACTATTAGGTAATAACCAAATATATTTTTTGGATAGAAATGAAAATGATGAAGTAGAAAAATCATTAACTCACAAAAAAATTTTTTTACATACTTCTACTTCAAAGAAAATCATATCATTTCGTATCGAAAAATTTAATATCATCCACGATTATATATAGAAGGTAAACTTTCTTCAAAATATTTCCTTCTTTTTGTACTGAAAAATTGTATTTAATAGTTGTTGTCATATACATAATGTAAATGGATTATTAGATTTGTCAAACAATTATTAGATATTTGTTGTAAGATTATTGGAACATATTAAATCAAATTCATATTTATTGTTTTGCTTTTCTCGAGCATGGTGTCAATTTTAAATCAAATTCATATTTATTATTTTGTTTTTCGCAATCATGTTGTCATAACCCACTTAAATAACTTTGATGGGTGGATTTACAATGGTTGTCATGTATTGACAATGCCATTAATGGTGGAATAAATTTCTTGCAAAAATGGTTGTTGAGGATGAAGAAGATGATAAATGCAAATGGTGAATTAATTGGCCGACATATCATTCTCGACATTTTATAAGTGTCGAGAACTATACTTCAACTATAATTCTTGACATTGCTTCAAATGTCGAGATTTATGTTACAAACTTAGCGAGGCTACAGAACATTTTGTTTTTATCATTGACCATATTTCTTACAGGTAGTATGTTTGCTTTAGATATTCGTGTTAGCTAATCTTATTTACATTGATTACATGTAGATATGGGAGATGTTATGAGATTTGTTGTCTCACATGGTAAATTTGTCAACATAGATGACGAATGGAAGTGGTTTGGGAACCGAACAACATCAATTGTTATTCGAAATGACATTATATATGAAGAGCTTGTCAATAAATTATTCGAAAAGCTTCATCTTGATAGAATGAAATTTCGAATCAACCTGAAATTTAAAGTTCCGATCATGAATGTACATCCGCGATGACATCTGAACCCAGTCCAACATCGCCAACCAACTTGTCGACATATTGAATGCCAAACAAAAGATGGTGTTCGTCCGGTGGGATTTCGATCGAGATGATCTCACTATGGGCAATACGATCACTAACTCTGGGGTCACTTGGCTAACCTTCGTTTCCCAAATCAGGAAATGAGATTGGATAAACACTCACTCGACGGCGACGATTCCCAGGCAGCGGAAGGTAGGGAACAACGACATGATTTCTTCATCGTCGTCCGCGTGGATGATGATCGGATTGTCCGCTAAAGACCCGGGCTGGAAGAGATTCATATCAACATCAACATGAGGAGTTTCTTCACTTGAAGAAGACATAGTTGGAAGAAGAAGATTTTATTGGTAGAAATTTCTAGTGAGGAATTGTCTTTGAACATTGTCTTTGAAGTCGTTTGCATACTTATATAAAGAAGTAAAGCATGGTGTAATTACATTACAAAACTACACACCAACTCCTACTCTATGTCATTACAATTGATTGATATTTGTTTGACATCATAGATCTTGTGCTTGTCATGTGAATAGTAAATTTGTATTTATTACCAACATGCTTTGGTTGAAGTCAACACAATACCTTACTACACTCATCATGAGAACCTTTTGTTAATAACGATGGATTTATAACACACCTTTGATTGAAATCTTATTGAGGAACTTCTACGTCTAATTGCTTCGACTTAGTCCATGACATTTCATGTTGTTCTCGTCATTTCAAAAGTTGTTATCGATATTTGGTCCCTGTTTATCACAACACTTGACATTTCATGTATCTATAATGAGATTTCATTCCGTTTCCGCCAGTTCTATAAATTTCCAACATTTCTTGACATTTGAACGTTGTTCTTGACATTAAAAACATGTTATTCTCGACAATTGATATTTCAACTGTCAGGAACGACAATTCGTAAATTGTACACAATATAATACCTGAACAACATGCAAGAAGTGAAACAAAATATTGTTGTCTCTATTTCAATTCTACTTCACACTAATAACTAAACCATCAACAAAAATATCTGCTTAATGATGGTGTACAAAATGATGTTTTAAAAAGTTTTTCCAAAACGCACGATGCTATGCTCCACCAACACTATAAACTAATTATGCATCCCTCTTACCCTTTTTATGACCGGACTATATGAAAGGAGTCTGCGTGTTAACACTGGGCATCTTGACCCTGAGGGATTGGAGTAGAGATGGCGGTAGAGCATTGACTGTAGGAGGATCTACGATGGTGGCAACCACATCCGAGGACTTTCTGGACAAATCATCGACCTCGCAAGCATCTAGTTCGGATGCCTCGACATGGTGTCCATCAGCTGCAGTGTTGGGCTAGGACAATTCATCATAATCATCACGTACATGCTATCTCCATTGCCTAAATCACAACCAAATCCACCGTACTCATCACTCACCTTGTGTTTCCCAATTTCTTTAACTACTTCATCAAACCGACGTTTCAAGATACCAAATCACTGTCAAACAAATATATTAAACTTCTACAAGCATATAAAATCGAATAGCTCATCTACTTATACTACTTCTAACATATTCATCAACTTGCAGGTTGCCAACAAGTAATGATTTATTTACAAAACTATCTGAAAACTACAACAAAATAAATTCCAACCTGTCAAATTTTAGCTCTTTAGTTTTTCTTTAAAAGAAATGTGAATAATGCAATTCTCTCAGATATTTCAAGAAACTGCTACAAAGGCCCTAAGTAGGTCGAGCCTTAAATAAGTTTCAAACAGAACCCTGAGAGTGACTGCTGTAATTAAAGGAGAAAAAAATGCAAAGTATACCCACAGAGAAATCTAATAGCTTCCATAAAGTATAGTTTACAGATTAAACAAACTCTAAGAATAAAATTCCAACTGTGTCTAACAAAGATTTAAGATTTATAAAGAACCAAGTGTAAGAAATTTTTCTCAACTGACCACGCAATGTCCTCTTCCAATCCTACTATTATCAAACAATATTGCAAATCATCCTTATTCTTACAGTAGCAGCATGGTTTCTCAATAATTCCCATGAAATAATATTATTAACAATAACATTACAAAGAGCATTTTAACGATCACAAATATTTCTCCATCAAGGCAAATTACTTCGCAACCAGAGAAGGAAAACAAGACTATGGCATAAATTGTAAACATAAATGAGATCCATATTCAGTCAATCACCGTTGAGTAGAAAATGAGTAGCTAAAATGAATTTAAAAAGGAAAAAGCACAGAGAGAAATTTGTTAATAAAAAATTCTGCATGTTGCTAACCAAAGATGACCTTGCAGATAATGTAATTAAGGAGGTGTTCGACCACCTTCCGAATTTCAGAAGAGTTCAACTCTGAAAGAAGAAAGTCTGCAAAAAGAAGAACATGTTGCCCATGAGAACATCATCATTGTACAAGCCTTACATCTTCCTATAAAAGATAATGCTGCGTTCGTTTGTTACCTTTTAACCCCATTGTTTTTCAGTATTTTCAAAACCTCAATAAATCTTATTTACAGTACTGCCCATTGAATTCAAGAGTAATCACAATAAAAAGGTGGGAAAAAAAGTAGTAAAGGGCAAATTTCAAGCCCAAATTAATCTAACCAGAAATTTCATTATAAAGTCTAACAAACTTGTAAAATAAGGAAATTATCCCAGGTTAAAATAGGAAAAAGCCCTAGAAACTGGGTGCGAATCAAACAAAGAAAATATCTTGGTCGCGCTGGATATGGAAAGCTTGAAGAGTCCCGTGTGACTATGAGAGACAAGAGATTGGAAGGAAGAAGATGCACAAAATTTGGGGTTGTCTGAAGTTCTTCACATTTTTCTCTCATTTCTCACAACACGTTGGCATAGCAGCGATCAAAGACGATGGAGATGAAATTTAGGGTTGGAGAGAGATGAGTGAATGGGGCGAGTTTTCATGGATTTCAATTTTGTTTTCAATTATACAGGTCTGGTCAATTTGTGTAAATTAAGTCAACCAGACCCGATTCGCGATGGGTCAGGCCGGTTGGGTTTCCATGTCATGGGTTATTTATTCACTTTAGGTAGAAATTAGCATTTAATGTATGAATTGACATTGGTACTTTTTCAAAGAAGTAGTATATGATTATATGTTATGTGTCAAACTCCTAATTGTCAATAAAATTTTAATTATATGAAAAAATTGTCTTTATTGTGGAATTTGAAATTGTTACCAAGGGTATTTTGGTCTAGATCATAGGAAAATGGACATAGAATAAATTTGGGACATTGTTGCAAATGACTGTGAAAGTTATCATTTTATGAAATTTCCTCTAAAAATAGTCTCTTTTCTTTTAATCAAAAGCAGCGACTAAGATTTTTAGTATCATTTGGGGCACCACTTTTATCTATTTATATAGATTAAACATCTATTGGGTAGAGATTAAAATTATATTTTTAGTAAATTTGATAAAAGTTGATGAAATGTATGATTGAAAAATTGTGTCACATAAAATGTTTAGTTAAAATGAATTGTTGACTTTGATTTAGATTAAAATCTGAATTTTAAATTCTACCAAATAATGGCTAAATTGATTCAAAACAATCTCAAGTCTAATTAGGCTAGAAATTATTTAATTTCAAGTGTAGTCCCTGAATTCTAGTTACAATTACAATTAAGTTCAAAACTTTCACATCAATTGTAATTGAATTTGAAATTTTATATAGCTGCCCCCATTGACTTATTCGGACATATTTAAGCTCTAATAATTAAATTATGTCTAGTCAATCCTAGACTACACAATCTAATTATTAGCTTGTGCCATTTCCACTAAGTGCAAAAGACTGCAATATAAGAATATATAAAATCGTAGAAATTAAAATATATCTACAACATTTTTCTCTGATCTATCGTATATATGTAAGGAATAGAACATACTCAATTCCACTGAAGAAAGCAAATTACATATACCAATCAGAATATCTGCATGATGTTTTATATTCCTATGGATGTCCGAATCTGGTATTTTCTTTGGACTTCATCCCTAACTTAAGTTATATTTTGTTTAATGATCCAATGAACCAATTCACAAATATCGAAGATTAGCTATCATTAAATACTGAGCTTAGATTTATAACCGCTCAATAAAAAGTAATTAAGTAGTCACTTGACTCATTTTTCGATGATAGTTCCCAACATGATTTGTGTTTTTTACTTTACTCGTTCTCAAACTCCCAACATATCAAGATATTTAATCAATTAAATTGATCTTACCCATTGGTAAATCTAAAAATAATTAAACTCACGAAATTATATGCATAACCTTGTCAGGAGATTAAGAGAAATGCTTGATGATCGAGTGGAATTTAATTTTTTGCATGATCATGTTATAGAATTAGATTCTACATGTGGTATATTCAATGCACTTCAAGTGTACTAGTATGAATATTAAATCATTTCTACGATAACGACAAATCCCACACCCAAATTGTTAGATAGTCAATGCTACAACTTTTCTGTACTATGTCAATCATCATTTATTGATTGTGAACAATTTTATCCATGATTAAAATAAAACTTGTGTCACATTGTGCTTCTCGACGCAAGCACTTGACCTGAATTATCACAAGGAAATACTGCACCTTTTATTCGTAAATTCAGTAAATAAATAAATGCAATAATAGTGAAAAAACCATAATATAATTGTCATAAAATTATCATTTGATTATAGTAAAATTGTACCATATGGACATTGATAATTGTATTTTAGACAATTATCCAGGTTGTTAAATGTGATTAATTATCATTAATCTTGATTACTTATGTCTTAATTTACCCGAGAAAAATCGGGTAAATTATAAGAAAGGAATGAAAAATGGCTAAAACGAAATAAATTTAAAGTTCAGAGACCAAATTGTAAATATTCAATAGTTGATTTGGACTATAGAACTATGATTAAAGAACATAAATAATCAATTGGATACAATTGGAGGTCAAATGAGTGAAATATAGTTAAGGTATTTTCGCAAACCAATTTTCAGTCGAAAAAAAAGTTATGATTCGAATTTTTAACCTCACAATGAGACTCATTTTTAGAGTATCAAATATTTGATTTGGAGAAATTCTATTTCTAGAAGAATTGTTATGAATAATATTTATCACGCGTGTAATTATATAAATAATCTAAAATTTAATGCATTTTATTCATTTGAATTCGGATTAAGAATATATTCGAGTTGTGATTAGAATAGAGTTAATTTATCTTGTAAAAGGAAATTAAATACATTAATTTTATCGATTGTTAAGAATGTATGAATATGATTAAACTACATAATTAAGATTTGAAATAGTTAGCAATAGGCGGATTCAAATTTTAATACAATCATCCATAATTTCATACAAAAATACTTTTTATTGCTTTATTAGATAATTTAGATCAATTACAAAAATCAAATTTCTTTTGTTCACATAATTTGAATTCCATACAAAATTAATAAACTTGAATTAAAATTTATTCTCTGTATGACGATGACTTTAAACTCACTAAATCTATTACTTGTCAATAGTCATGTACGCTTGTGGATTTTGCACGAGAATGGCTACACAAAGTACTTCCTAGGAGCATCATTTCGTGGAATGACATGGTACGGAAAGGATAATTAGAGCTATCCAAAAGCATGGGGAAGATTTAAGGTCTAGACATTTATACAAATGCTAAGGTCTTCTATTCAGGTCTGCATCCTGAATACCGTAACATGATCCATGCTTCAACATGAGGCCAATCACGGATATTCCCTTAGACAGTGCCTTAGATATCTTTGAGAAAATAACAAAAAATCAGACTATGTGGCTAAGAGACAGGGAATTTCCAAGGAAAATAATAGGTATTCATAACATTGGCGCAGTTACATTATTGGCAGCCAGATGTAAGTACTAACAAAAAAGTTGGACATCCTTACTCAAAATGTGAGCATAGTGCACCAATTGTGAGGCTGTGGGACAAATCATAAAATTGTGAGTTGTTAATTAGCATCCATGCATACTTATTAGACTTAAGAGGTCAATTATGCACAGAACTTACAGAGACAGCAGAACAATCCTTACTCCAACACCTATAATCCAGGTTGGAGCAAGCATCCTAACTTCTCGTGGGCTAATTATCAGAGTTAGGGATGTCCGATTCAGAGCAATCTCTTAGGATTTCAACAACAACATGAGAAGAAATCGTCATTGGAACAAGAGAAGAAGTTGTCGATGGAAGAATGAGTAGCCCAATTCACTAATAAAAGTGAGACTACTTTCCAGAACCAGCAGACTATTCTTCAAAACCACCAGGCTGCAATTAAAAATTCAAAAATTCAAGTAGGACAGATAGCAACTACATTAGCCAACAGAACACAAGGTATCCTGCTAAATGATGTGGAAAAGAACCCAAGGGAATATGTATTAGCAGTTGAAGGCACCATCAGTCAAGCCTACTACCATGTTCGAGCTTATGTGCCGCCTATCTCATTCCCTTAAAGACTTCAAAGACAACCTAAAGATGAACATGTTCAAGCCATCACAACAAGAAGTAGAATTCAGCTACCAGAAATCACTGTAAAGAAGAAAAGGACTGAGAAGAATAATGTGCCTACCACGGGCGATGAATAGTTGGTTCAATCTAAAGAATTAGCAAAGGGTGCACAAGAAGAACAATTAGACAGTCCACAGGCTAAGACAATTGCTCATATCAATAAATACACACCTCCAGTCCCATTCCCTCAAAGGTTGGAGAATAATAAATTGAAAAAGCAATTTAAGAAGTTCTTAGATGCCATCAGACAACTTCACGTAAACCTTCCTTTCATTAACATCATTCTAGAGTTTTCTAATTATACTAAGTTTTTTAAAGAGATATTGACCAAGAAGAGAAAGCTTCTAGTAGATGAAATAGTGGATTTGAAAGAAGAGTTCAACGCAATCATACAACATAAGCTTTCTCCTAAATTAAAAGATTCGGGTAATTTTAGTGTACCTTGCTCTATAGGAAATTCACAAGATTTGAATACTTTAATTGATTATGGAGAACTTATTAACTTGATACTACTGTCTATCTATAGGAAACTAGGATTAGATGACCCGAAAACAACATCAATAATCCTACAGCTGGCTTATAGGACACTCAAATATCTTTATGGAGTGGTAGAGGATATGCTCATCAAAATTGGAGATAATTTCTTTCTTGCTGATTTTTTCATCCTTTATATAGATGCTCAACACATGTCATTAATTTTAGGGAGACCATTCTTAGCAACTATACAAGCATTAATGTATTTTGAAAAAAATGTGAATTAATCTTAAAGGTGGAAGAAAAATAACAAATCTTCACAATGAATATACCACTCAAGCAACCATATAACATTGAAGAGTGCAAAAGGATAGACCATTAAGGAAGCAACAAGAACAAAAGGGAAGAAGATGGAATTGCTAGGTGCGAAAAAAATGGAAATCTTCTAATCTAGATGCTCAAAAATGAATTAAAAAACAACTGTCAATGTAGCCGATGTAAGGCTGAAAACTCTCTTCTCAAGCCTCCATGAGTAGCCAAAATATCAAATTCAAGCTAATGACTATAAACAAGCACTTATTGAGAGGCAACCCAATTTTCTTTTAGTTCCTTTCATTTGTTTTACTTTTTAGATACATGATTATTAATTTTTATTTGTTTTTAGTAGTATAGGATATCTTCATCCCCATATTTTTCTTTAGATTGTGTTTGAACTTATTATAAAGTGTTCCACGATATGATTGATTTTTTAATTATTTTGAAAGAACATTGCACTTGAAAACACTGGAAAAGAGAAAACACATAGCGAGTAATCCAGCACTATCTTTCATGCTAGTCCATCCGCCACCTGCAGATTTATACCGGGGGAGTACTTCATTCCCTTCTTTACCCTTAATTTTTATATATTGCTCATTATATTTTTAGATATTGAAGGCAATGTCTGTTATAAGTTTGGGGGTAGAAAAATATAGAGTTTTAGTTGTTTTTACTATTTTGTGTGCTTGTTAGTTTGCAAAAAAGAAAAAAGAAAAAGAAAAAGAAAAAGAAAAAAAAAGAAATATTTTCAGCTTATTTTTATTTTTATATGCTTGTGTGGGTTAGATAAATTTGCTTACAATGATGCATTTATTTAAAACTATATGATAAATTATAAATTGTGAAAAAGTGACATTTTAGGATCGATTTATGTTTTTTCATGTGAAACTTGATACTTTGCGCACAAGATTTATATTTTGCATCATGAAAGACTAGTTTGATTCAAAATTTGAATAGGTTGAAAAAAAAATTAATTGGTGGAGATATTAAATCCAAATAACTATTAAATTATACATTTTTAAATCAATTCTATAATAGTTTGGGGGTGATTGAACTGTTAAAGATTAATTTTTGAGAATTAGTGTTTAATAAGAGATATTGCACTAATCATTGCATGAAAAAAAAAAAGAAAAAAAATTGTCTCATTTTGAAATTTCTATCCGTAACTTTTATTACTCAAGTGATTAAACCTACAAGGGTATATAAATTTTGGTGTCATATAATCATCTGATTTGAGATTCATCGATTAAAGACTCTCCACAATGGTCATTTAGAAAGTTTAATGAAGAGAAATTTGCACATAAGATGAAAAAAAGATATTGCGTATCTTGATTAAATCTCAAAAACTTATTTGACATAATTAAGCAGTGAAAAATAAAGAGAATCCTCATTTGTTGATGCATTGAGCTGTTATTAGTTCTAACCAAACTAGATAGGGTGATGATTAGTATATAAATTCAACCTTAAACCACATCTTGGGAAAGAGTTAAAAAATAAACTTGGAGGTGTGAATTTTCCGAGAGAAGAAATGATAAATTTGATTATTAAGAGTCAGGATTTGACTCACTTTATGAATTTATGATACTTGACATGAATTTTCATACATACACACACATGTCGATTATGCATGAGATGGGTAGAAATTTTGGCAATGTGATTTTGTAGCAGATTATAGTGTTGATACATAAATTCCAATCTTGAAACCAAAGGCAGATTATCTAACGAAGATTGTTTTTTGAAAAAAAATATATTTAAGTCAAATTTTATTTTGTTTGAGAACAAAAGTTTGGAGGCGTTTGATAAGTGTATTTTATGTATTTTATACACTTATTTGGAGCCGTTAAATGTGATTAAATGTCATTAATCTCGATGATTTATGGCTTAATTTATTGTTAATTTTATTTGTTAGGTAAAACTGGAGAAAAATTGGGTGAATTGAAAGAAATGAAGGGAAAATGGACGAAAACGAAAGAAATCCATTCGGGGACCAAAGTCCAAACATTCAATAGTTGATTCTGACCATAAAATGATTATTGAAGATCACATATGATCAATTGAATATAATTGGAGGTCAAATGAGTGAAAAATAGTTAAGTATTTTCACAAATCAATTTCTAGCCGAAAACGTTATGATCCGGATTTTCAGCCTCATATTGAGACTCATTTTTAGTATAGGAAACATTTTAATTGGAGAAATTTTATTTCTAGATAATTGTAGCCTTTTGAGTTATCTTTTTAATACATTTTGAATCATCTCAATCAGATATTTGGAGACACAGTTATAATCAAAATATCGAAAGCTGTGTAGAGATGAAATGACGCGAACCTCCCGAGCTCATGCCCCATTTTCGGCGCACGAGCTATTTCCGTAGATGAATCAGCAATATCCTTTCATGATTCAAACTCTTTTGGACCCTGAATTGAATGCGATTTTGACCTATTTTTGGCTCTTGTAAATACGAGACACTAGCTACACAATTGGAGGGGGCCCTCTCTTGCCTCTTCATACACAATAATATCTTTGAATTCGTAAGAGCAAGAGGCTAATTCATCACTTTTGAGAGAGAAGATCCAATCCCTTGAAGCCAATTATGTCAAGTTATTAAATAATTCAACCTTGAAATTGAAGATCGAGATTTCTTGCATTATTTCATGATACATGTAACATTTTTCTATTATTCTTCTTGTAATTTATTTAAAAGTATGTTACGTTAGATTCGTTTTTATATTGGATGAAGATGAACCCTATTATTTATTGTTTTAATTTAAGACTAATAATTTAGTTTATTTCTTGCATTTTTTGAATAATTTTGCATATACATTGTATTATTTAATTGCTTGATCACCATTAGATAATTGGTTACTTGTTGTAGTTTTAGGAGATTCACAATAAGTTTATAACGTAACAAAATTAATACATGTGCAATAGATGTTAAAAATAATATTTATCACATGTACAATCATATATATAATCTAAAATTTAATGCATTCTATTCATTCGGATTCGGATTAGGAATATATTCAGATCGTGATTAGAATATAGTTAATTTATCTTGAAAAAGAAAGTTAAATATGTTAATTTTATTGATTATTAAGAACGCATGGATATAATTAAACTACATAATTGAGAATTGAAATAGATAATAATAGACAGATTTGAATTCCAATACAGTCATCCATAATTTGATACAAAAACATTTTTTTATCACTTTCTTATATAATTTAGATCAATTACAAAGATCAAATTTCTTTTGTTCACATAATTCAATTTCCATACAAACTAATAAAATTAAATTGAAATTTATTCCATGTGGGATTATAACTCTTAACTCACTAAATCTATTACTAGTGTTATATTAAATCGAATTTGATTATAACTAGTAAACTAAAATTACAAGTATATCTTGTAAGACGATACTATTAACTCACTAAATCTATTACTTGTCAACGATTCGTACGCTTGCGGGTTTCGCACGAACAAACACACAATCCAACACCCCTTACATCATTGCGAAGAGCTTTAAAAAAATTAACCTAGATCCAAAATCTACTAACAATATTAAGCCCCTGTTTGACACCCATTTTGGATAAAAAAAAATTTGGAATAGTAATTGATGGAAGATTGTGTGGTTAAAAAGTAAGGAGAATTTTTGGGTTTATGTGTAATATTATTTTATTGATAGAATGTGTAATTGAAATGAAGAATGAGAAATAGAATGAGAAAAAAAAATGGATTTCAAACGGGGGCAATATACATTCGTACCTGGTACTGCCTATCATGTATAAAAAATACATGTCTAGATCCCAATTAAAAGATGGGTTATAACTATTTAATACACATATCAATTTAACAGTGATGTTACATATTTCGAGAGTAATTGAAAATTTTCCAATCTAGGTGGTTCTCCATCGTACTCCAAAGTTTGTTGCAAAAGTGTAATGTTTACAAATGTTAACAATCAAACCATCTAAATCGTATTTCAGCGTGATAAAACTCGTTAAGGCACGTAATTGTTAAATTTAGCCCATAATAAATGTTGTCTAATAGTTTAAAATAAAAAAAATGTCAGAATTTAAAAGATCTGTCAAAAGACTAATTTAAAAAAAAAATGCTTAAATCAGATTCAAAATTCTAAACTTTGTGATAGTCTGATGATAATTATCAACATCAAGATCTGATAATTAAATATTTGTAGAAGTTATTGATAAGAAGAAATCTAAACCAACATGGCCACAATGCGGCTGTTCGTGCAGCGTAACTCTATCAATATAGAGTGAGCTAGCTTACTAACATACAGAATATCGATAAGGCTAATCAGTTTTTAATATTTAATGCAAAGAAAAGGAAAATGATTAAATCTGCTTAATTTTTTTTTTTTGAATAAATCACAGTATTAATATTGTTTGGGCTAAGTCGCTAAGGGCTGCTTCGATGGGAAGGGGTTTTATTTATTTGATGTCTTAAAATAAGGAAGATTTTTTCACCTTCACCTGCCTATGAAATAAGGGTATCTATCTATACAAAATTTCAATGCACGAAGCCTATGTTTTACAAACATTATTTTGGTAAAATTGAGTTTTGAATAGTGAATTTCTAAAGAATGTATAATTAAAAAGTAGAAAAAAATTTGGTTTACGTACTGATGCTACCAAAAATAGTTCCTACTAATTCCCGAGCTCGACGACTGAGGATGAACATGAACAAGATCAAGATCTTCCGGTACCTGAAACAAAGGCGTCGAGGTGTGTCTTTGTCGCCCCTCCGATACTTAAGTCAGAAAGAGAATTTTAGAGAATATATGTGCTGTGAATTATGTTAAAAACTTACCTTAATAATGGATGAGAATGATGTATTTATAGAGGTAGGTTGTGGAATCCTAGTAGGACTACAACGTTGAGATTCCTAGGAGTTATAGCATGTTTGAGAGTTGTAATTCAATTGGTTTCGTATTACTCACGTATGAGATTCTGGTGTTAGGATCTTCACAGGATGATGTAATAGGTTACTCGAGGACTTTACTTCTTAGTGGACGAATATGTCTTGACAACGAGCAGATGGCAACATATTCAGGAATTGCCCATTACGAGGCTTCAGCCGCAAAGTCGAAGGAGAGTTGTGGGTTATGGGTTTTCGATCCCGAGGAGGTATAACCCCGAGGATACCATGAGGGTCGCCCTCAAATGGGCCATTTCACATCCTCGGGTTACGTGCTCGGGCTACGACAAATTTTGGTATCATCACTGGCCCTCGTGCATCCATGCCAGAGCCTCTTGCTCGAGGTTTTGGGATGTGATGCACATGGTAATTATTAATGGAACGACAACCTCGAAAATAATATCGAGCAATTTTCAAAATTGTATTGATAGGGATGGACAACCTTAAAAATGGACTCCTCAACCTTTGAAATGGGACTGAGCAGCCTTATGAATGGGTTGTTCAGCCTTTGAGGTTGGACTGGACAGTCTTAAAAAGGAACTGCTCAGCCTTTGAAATGGGACTGAGCAGTCTTGACAATGGACTGCTCAGCTTTTGAATTTGGACTGAGCAGCCTTATCTATGGGCTGTTCAGCCTTTGAGGATGGACTGGACAACCTTCTAAAGGAACTGCTCAACCTTTGAAATGGGACTGAGCAGTTTTCTGCTCAGCTTTTGAATTTGGACTGAGCAGCCTTAAAAAAGAAATGCTCAGCCTTTGAAATGGGACTGAGCAGCCTTGACAATGGATTGCTCAGCCTTTGAATTTGGACTGAGCAGCCTTATCTATGGGATGTTCAGCCTTTGAAGGTGGACTGGACAGCCTTAAAAATGGACTGTTCAACCTTTGAAATGGGACTGAGTAGTCTTATCCATGGGCTGTTCAACCTTTCAAATGGGACTGAGCAGCCTTGACAATAGACTGCTCAGCCTTTGAATTTGGACTGAGCGGCCTTATCAATAGGTTGTCCAGCCTTTGAATTCGGACTAAGCGGCCTTGTCAACGGATTGTCCAGCCTAGGGTTTGAGGCTCAGTGACACGTGGTCTCGATGAACATGGCAATAATTTTACTGGAATAGTAGATGTTCGCCATTTGGCTGAATGGAAGGCCAGGATTGAGAGACCCTTGGTCTTCTTCAAAATCCTATAAATACCCCCATACCCCACCTCACTTGTCACAACTCTCTTTCTGAATCATCCTCGAATCACATCGGGCTTTTTGTTCATTTAAGGTAAGACCTCGAGACTCAGTAGATAAATTTAAGTTTAGAACCTAGTTATGTTTTTTGATAGTTCATCGGGTTCGGGCTCAACGCCCGAGGATGTTGGACATTCTATTATACCTCTAGCAGTCCCCTTAGATTCAAGACCTGTTCTCAATTACCCCGACCTTAGGTGTCGATATAAGGAGCACGAAGTCATAAGTGTGGCCAGGGAGTTCGGGCTTATGCCGCCGAGGTGTGACATTAGAACTCCTGGGCCCGAGGATAGCGTACTTAGTGCTCAGGAAAGAGAGATTGTGGTTTTTAGGGACTCATTGAAGGGTGGGTTTAGGTGGCCTCTTCGTCCTTTCTTCCTTGAGTTTCTGGTTGAGCACTCCATGTGCCCTGGACAGCTCGTCCCTAACACATGGACGATTATTTATTTTTTATAGCATGTAGGTTCCTTTCCATAACACCTAGGCTCGACCTCCTTAGGATGGTGTTCGAGTTGAAAGCGTTACTAGGCTATAACTGTTTCATTTATATGTCAACCCAATGTAGATTTAAGATCCCTAAAATGTCGAGCTCCCTCAAAGGGTGGAAGAAAAATACTTTTTTATTTATCCTCAGGATCCCAATTATCCTTTTAGTCCTCGGTGGACTATCCCGAACACTGCTCGATTTAACGAGGGGCAGACCTATTTCGAAATTTTAGAAAGAGATAGGCAGAGTTTGGAGGATCTCGAGCCATTGTGTTTTAACCTCGATGATATGCTCGGGGATGATATTCTCAACCTAGCGAATGTGAAAAGTCTTGAGGGTAGGACCTAACTTTTTGCATTTGTATTCACACTGGATCCCGATTAAACCTCAGTTAACAACTTTGGATCCTCAGGCTCTGCGACTGGCGGTGGGCCAGAAATCAAAGATCCCTTAGACCAGAGCTCTAGGTCAGAGAAAGGGAAGGAAAAGACCCCGAGGTGAGACGTCCGAGGTACGAAGAGCACCGAGAGAGATCTCCAGCCAAATTCCTTGGGACGACTAAGCTCAGCCTGCAAATATCCCGGTGACTGTGGCTAGGCCATCTATTGTAGTCGTCGACCTGGATGACGATGTTGCGATACCCCAACCTCAGGATTTTGATGGTGGAGAATTTTGCAACCTCTTGCCTGAGCTCGTGGACAAATATCAAGGCGTAAGGCTCAATGATGGGGTGAGGACACTACAGTCCTTGGCTCTGAAGGTAAGCTTTCGTTCTCGTTATCGAGCACTTTCCTAATTGATCTTTTTGGTTTCTGGTGCTTAACTCTTCGTATTTTGCAGGCGATAAGCGTTGCTCGAGGAATGTTATTGAAGGGTGAAGCTGAATCCCGAGAACTGATCTAGCTGAAAAATGCTTTGGAGCTTCGAACCCGACGTGTGGCGGAGCTCGAGGTCGAACGAGGCCAGTGTTTGTCTAAAATAGCTGAGCTCGAGGCTAGTCTGCGCCAAGCTAGGGATGAAATTGGGATGGCGAAGGATGAAGCCGAAGAAGCGAAGCTAGAACTTGAGCAAAGGACTAAAGAGTTTGAGTCCCAAGCTGCTGGCGCTCGAGTTACGATTGTCGAGGACTTCAAGAAGTCCGAGGAGTTTACTGTACTCAAAGGGGACTATGCCATGGGCTCCTACAATTATGCGTTCAAGCAAGCTCGGGCGTATCTTAGGGCTAAGTTTCCTGACGTTGTTCCTGAGCAGTTGCAGGGCGTGCCCGAAGTCACTGATGTGCTTGAGCTCTCAGCGTCCAAGGAAACAATGATCGAGGACGAAGCGACACTAGGGAAAAAGATGAAGTAGATATGCCCTCGAGTCACGACTTAGACTAGGACATACCCGAGCCTGATTTGTATTTGAATCATATAATACATTACCCTACCTGGGCCCGAACATTTATTTTGGTTTAAGTACAATGCTCGATCTTGATTTGAATTTTTGTTTTGTATTCATTTTTTAGAGTCCGAGCATAATGCCCGATCGTGTTTGAATGTACTATTTTTTTAACTAATTTGTGTTCTCAAGCGTAATGCTCGATCATGTTTTGAAATTGAGGGATGTTGGGCACTAAATCTCGAGGACAGTGAACTCAAATATCGTATTAATGATGTAGCCTAGTTATGGACTCGAGGACCAATGAGCTCTCAAGCTCGAGGACCATAAAGCTCGAATATTATAAAGCTCGAGGATCGTAAAACTTGAATAATGTATTAATGATGTAATCAAGTTATGAACTCGAGGACCACTGAGCTCTCAAGCTCGAGGACCGTAAAACTCGAATAATGTATATAACCAAGTATAAAAACAAAGTTATGAGATCAGGGTTTAGGTTCTTGCTCTAGGCAAAGCTTTAGATATGCTTGCTGGCAAGGCTTTAAGGTGCTTGCTCGAGCCAAGGGTTTAAGGTGCTTGCTCGGGGCAAGACTTTAAGGTACTTACTCGAGGTAAGGCTTTAAGGTGCTTGCGCGGGGCAAGACTCGAAGGTGCTTGTGTGAGGCAAGACTCGAAGGTGCTTGCACGAGGCAAGGCTTTAAGGTACTTGTGTGGGCCAAGGCTTAGAGATGCTTGCTCGATGCAAGGCTTTAAGGTGCTTGCTCGAGGTAAGGCTTTACGGAGCTTGCACGGGGAAATACTTAGAGATGCTTGCTCGGGACAAAGTTCTAAGGTGCTTCCTAGAGGCAAGGCTTTAAGGTGTTTACATGTGGTAAGGCTTGAAGAGTCTAACAAAATATTGCTGAGATAAAGGTCATGACCCTATTAATTCGAGCAATTGAAAGGTAAACTGAGCAAGAGGTGTACAAGCTCGACCAACTGAAAGGTAAACTAAGCACGGGGCATGCAAGCCCAATTATATGAAAAGTAAACTGAGCACAGGGTATGCAAGCCCAACTATATGAAAAGTAAACTAAGCACGGGATGTGCAAGCTCGACTATACTACTTGCAATAAATCTTCAGATTATCAGCGTTCCAAGGCCTGGGGAGTAGTCTGCCCGAGGTGTCTCTCAAACTGTATGCTCCTTTGTGAACTTATCTTATAACTTCAAATGGTCCTTCCTAAATAGCTCCCAGCTTACCTGGGGCATGACCGCTACCTCGGCTCTCCTCAAGACGAGATCTCCAACCCTGAATTGCCTAGATCTTACCCTGCGATTGAAGTGCTTCACTGTTCTGCTCTGGTAAGATGCCATTCTGATGGAGGCCTGTTCTCTCACTTCTTCGAGGAGGATAGGCAAAGCTTTAGATATGCTTGTTGGCAAGACTTTAAGGTGCTTGCTCGAGGCAAGGCTTTAAGGTGCTTGCTCGGGGCAAGACTTTAAGGTACTTGCTCGAGGTAAGGCTTTAAGGTGCTTGCGCGGGGCAAGACTCGAAGGTGCTTGCACGAGGCAAAGCCTTAAGGTACTTGCACGGGCCAAGGCTTAGAGATGCTTGCTCGGTGTAAGGCTTTAAAGTGCTTGCTCGAGGCAAGGCTTTACGGAGCTTTGGCGGGGCAAGGCTTAGAGATGCTTGCTTGGGGCAAGGCTTTAAGGTACTTACTCGAGGCAAGGCTTTAAGGTGCTTGCGCGGGGCAAGACTCGAAGGTGCTTGTGCGATGCAAGGCCTTAAGGTGCTTGCGCGGGGCAAGACTTAGAGATGCTTGCTCGGTGCAAGGCTTTAAGGTGCTTGCTCGAGGCAAGGCGTTACGGAACTTGCGCGAGAAAGTACTTAGAGATGCTTGCTCGGGACAAGGTTCTAAGGTGCTTGCTAGAGGCAAGGCTTTAAGGTGCTTGCGTGTGGTAAGGCTTGAAGAGTCTAACAAAATATTGCTTAGATAAAGGTCATGACCCTATTAATTCGGGCAACTGAAAGGTAAACTGAGCAAGAGGCATACAAGCTCGACCAACTGAAAGGTAAACTAAGCACGGGGCATGCAAGTCCAATTATATGAAAAGTAAATTGAGCACGGGGTATGCAAGCCCAACTATATGAAAAGTAAACTAAGCACGGGGCGTGCAAGCTCGACTATACTACTTGCAATAAATCTTCAGATTATCAGCGTTCCAAGGCCTGGGGAGTAGTCTCCCCGAGGTGTCTCTCAAACTGTATGCTCCTTTGCTCGATACCACCCTAAACGCGCATTTTGCCGGATTCAATTTCATGTTATATTCCCGAAGGATGGAAAATACTTCTTCAAGATCGGTAATATGTTGTTCTACTTGTTTGCTCTTGACCATCATGTCATCTACGTAAGCTTCAATATTTTTCTCGATCATCTTAGCAAAGATCTTGTTGATAAGTCTCTGATAAGTTGCTCCTGCATTCTTCAGCCCGAATGGCATGACCCTGTAACAATATATGGTCGAGTCAGCCATGAACGATATTTTTTCCTGATCCTCCTCAGCCATGAGGATCTGGTGATATCCAGAAAAAGTATCGAAGAAGCTGTATAATTTGTGCCCCGACGTACTGTCTACGATGTTATCGATCTGAGGCAGGGGATAGCTGTCATTCGGGCATGCCTTATTGAGATATGTAAAGTCGATACACACTCTCCATTTACCGTTGGCCTTTTTGACAAGTATGACGTTGGCGAGCCAGTCGGGATACTGAACCTCCCGAATAAAGTCGGCCTTGATTAACTTACCAACCTCCTCTTGTATGACCTCCCGTCGTTCTGGTGTGAACTGTCTCTTCCTCTGTTTGACCGGCTTTACTCCTGGTCTAATATTGAGTTTGTAGACTGCAATGATTGGATCTATCACGGGCATGTCCTCTACGCACCAGGCAAACACATCAATATTGCGGGATAGGCAACCTATGAGTATGGCCTTGAGGTCGGTATCAAGGTCTCGACCAATGGTCACCTTCTTATCATTCTCGAGCTCGACCTCCATCAATTCTTCCACCGGAGCAAGTCTCCCCCTAAGGCCGGGCTCGAGTTCGGATGACGAGATTTGCATGATGTCGGTGTTTATCTTGCGAACACATAGAACTGTCTAGCAGCTGTTTGGTCTCCACAGACCATCCTTATACCATTGCTGGTAGGGAACTTCATGACAAGGTGAAAAGTAGAAACAATGGCTCTGATTTTGTTAAGCAATGGTCTTCCCATAATGGCATTGTAGGCCATCGATGCACAAACTACCTGGAAAGATGTTATTTCAGTTACCTGCTTTTGAGTTGATCCCAATGTGAGTGGGAGATCGACGATATCCTCTGGGATAATCGTACCACCTCCGAATCCTTGAAGCGAGGTTCTAACAGCCTTAATCTGCTCGGCCAAAATCCCCATCTTAGAATATGCCTCCTGAGAAAGTATGTTGGCCGCGCTCCCATTGTCAACCAAAATCCTATTTACCTCGAAATTAGCTATAATTGCTAATATGACCAAAGGATCATCGTGTGGATGTGATAAGCCTTCCAAATCCTGTGGCTCGAGCGTGATTTCCTCCATACCACCAAACATCGTCCTCATGTTCGGGTTATACTGCCTGGCGTATTGTTTGGTCCACCATTCGAGTCTCCTCCGGATGCTATTCCTCCTACAATGATGTTGATGGTCCCAACTATAGGCTTGTCATTCCTCCTGTCTTCTGGACCTTTGTCTTTGTCACAATCGTTCCTCAAGCATTTATCATGACTAACGTATGAACTCACGAACCCTCTTTTTATCAGAGCCTCAATCTCCCATTGGAGGGCTTTGCAGTTCTCAGTGGTATGCCCATGATCCCGGTGGTGCTCACAATACTTACTTCTATCTCGAGTATTGGGTGGGGATTGCATCCTTGTAGGCAATTTAAACTTCTTCATATCTTTGATCTCCATCAGGATGTTAATCCTGGGAGTGTTAAGATGAGTCAGTGACGTAGGTTGTGCCTCATGTTTCTGCCTGCTCCTATTGGCTTCCTATCGATGGCTGAATTCGTGTTGTCTTTTGTGTTCGGGTTTATCCGAGCTCGGGTGAGAATTTCTCATTGGGTTCAATGTTTTCTCCATATTAATATATTTTTCTGCTCGGGTAAGTAGCTCGGTCACGGGCTTCGACGGATTTTTCGAGAGAGACATTTTGAAGGTTTCGTATCTTATGGCATACGTGAAGGCTGATATTGCTGCCGTTATGTAGAGGTCGGGTATCTGCAACCTTTCCTTGTTGAACTTCATCATAAAGTTACGCATGGATTCATTCGGTCCTTGCCTAAGCTGGACGAGGAATGCTACTGTCTTCTTGATACTTTTGCTACTGGCGAAGAAGGCGGAAAACTTGTCAGCCAGGTCAGAGAATGAGGCAATGGAATTGGGCTCTAGGGTAGAGAACCAATCCCTCGCAGCGTTGGTCAGAGTTTGCGGAAAAACTTTACACATCACGGGATCTGGGGCCACTTGTAGGTTCATGACGTCGGTGTACACGTTGAGAATGTTGATTGGGTCGGTTGTTCCATCATACTCTTTCATGCGGGGAAGTTTAAACCTGTTTGGGAGCGGATACGATAGTACCTCCGGCGTAAAAGGGGTGTTAGGGGTAAACTCTGTCGTTCCCTGGGTGTTCTTTTGCAATCCCGTGGTGATTTTTTCCTGTATGATCCTGGCCACTCACTTGAGTCCATGGTGACCAACCTTGAGGCCAAGGCCATGTGAGGCACGCCTGAGGCCCCAGATTTGTCATTATCATGAACTTCCTGAGCATCCCGAGCTCCGACATCGGCCATGAACCCTCCTGTTGTTCCTCTGGCGGTGGATGTTCATGCATCAGGTGTGTACTTCTTTGACTTAGTAACTATGTTAGCGCTGCGACTTGTTGGCGAAGTTCTTAGAAGGCACCCGGATTGACTACCTGTGGTTGGGCTATGGGTACTGCAAGTGATTCTTCTTGATGAGCTTGTTGTTCTGCAACAGGCGAGGGGTCTGGTACGGATGAGCTTGTTGGAGGGAAGACCTGAACGTGTGTTGACAATGGCTTTTGGTAGCGTTTCCCACTGACGGCGCCAATGATGCTACCAAAAATAGTACCTGCTGATTCCCGAGCTCAAAGACTGAGGATGAACACGAACAAGATTTTCCGGTACCTGAAACAAAGGCGTTGAGGTGTGTCCTCCTCGTCCCTCCGATACTTAAGTCAGAGAGAGAATTTTAGAAAATATATGTGCTGTGAATTATGTTAAAAACTTATCTTGATAATGGATGAGAGCGATGTATTTATAGAGGTAGGTGGTGGACTCCTAGTAGGACTACAACGTTGAGATTCCTAGGAGTTATAGCATGTTTGAGAGTTGTAATTCAATTGGTTTCGTATTACTCACGTATGAAATTCTGGTGTTAGGATCTTCATATGATGAGGTAATAGGTTTCCCGATGACTTTACTTCTTAGTGGACGAATAGGCCTTGACAACGAGCAGATGACTACATATTCAGGAATTGCCCATTACGAGGCTTCAGCCGTAAAGTCGAAGGAGAGTTGTTGGTTATGGGTTCTCGATCCCGAGGAGGTATAACCCCGAGGATACCATGAGGGTCGCCCTCAATTGGGCCATTTCACATCCTCGGATTACGTGCTCGGGCTACTACAAATTTTGGTATCATCACGTACAAAATATTTTACTGTGTGAATGTATTGTTAAAAATAAGCATATAAAAAAAACAGTTTTCAAATCATGAACAATGGCTTGGGATTTTTGTGATTTGTAGTGTCCCACCACCTATTAACAATTTCTTTTCAAATGCAACGCACATTATTAACAATTTCTTCTACTATTTATAATTTTCTGTAATTATGTATTGTATGGATTGAACATGTAATAGAATGATAAATATAGTATAGTTCGCGAAGATTACAATTATTAACTACTAAAATTGATTAACCCCAACCTTTTTAGAAAAGATCAGTTTTTTAGCGTGGTGGAGGATTAAAGTAATTATGGTACAAATTAGAAAATTCAAATGTTTAAGGTGTCAAGACTTCCAATTTTTCACCATGTTAGTCCGCTTTGGCAATATTTATACATACCAGTAGTCGAATGTCCACAATTAACTGAATAGTTTTCTAGTATAGTAAAAAATACATTTATCTTTAACTTGTAACGTCTCATCCGACATGGCTTCAAACACTAGTTGCGTGACAGTCAGCTAACAAATCAATTTAAGTCCATATTTCACATCACTATTCTACTTGGCCTAGCCAGGTCATCGTACACTGATAGTTTAAGAGATGTTGGCAATATGTAGAGGCTGACCCTCTATGGTCGAGGCGAGGTATTGATGACATGCTGTAGTACAATCTCGAAGTGACTAGCCTTTAAGTATGAATAAGACATATTTTTGCTTCGCGTCTTCCAATAGATCTATCATACAAGATCTTTTACGATTGATTGATATGATTTCTTAGCAACAGACATCTCTCAAACAATTTGTTAGTTTACTTTTCAAATGTCGACCTAGACTATAGGATGTTCACTTTTTAGAATCATTAAGTCCTTGTTTGAATCTCATTTTATCAAAAGCTCATTTTCAAAACTATTTTTTAACCATACATTCTTCAATAAAATAATTCTACATATAAACACACATCTTTTTTCTTATTTTTTAACCATACATTCTCAAAAAATACTATTTCAAAATGTATTTTTGCCCAAAATAGGGATAGAACAAGGGGTAAATGTCCTCTAAAACTAGTACTGTAGAAGTGACACTTGGGAGAAGATGTCTAGACCATCTAGAAGAGATCACTTGTCTTTCATCCAATGGTAACAATAAATTAACCTTTTTTGAAAAAAAAAAATTATGTAATTAAGTCAACAAATTAATTTAAAAACTTACAATATCCTATTTTTGGATCTACTGCAATTTTTCGATGATTATACTGCTAACTTATTCTTGAAAATGTAATNTAGTATAGTAAAAAATACATTTATATATAACTTGTAACGTCTCATCCGACATGGCTTCAAACACTAATTGCGTGACAGTCAGCTAACAAATCAATTTACGTCCATCTTTCACATCACTATTCTACTTGGCCTAGCCAGGTCATCGTACACTGATAGTTTAAGAGATGTTGGCAATATGTAGAGGCTGACCCTCTATGGTCGAGACGAGGTATTGACGACCTGCTGTAGTACAATCTCGAAGTGACTAGCCTTTAAGTATGAATAAGACATATTTTTGCTTCGCGTCTTCCAATAGATCTTTCATACAAGATCTTTTACGATTGATTGATATGATTTCTTAGCAACAGACGTCTCTCAAACAATTTGTTAGTTTACTTTTCAAATGTCGACCTAGACTATAGGATGTTCACTTTTTAGAATCATTAAGTCCTTGTTTGAATCTCATTTTATCAAAAGCTCATTTTCTCATTCTCAAAACTATTTTTTAACCATACATTCTCCAATAAAATAATTCTACAATAAAATAGTAGATTGATGGAGAATATGTGATTGAAAAAAAAAAGAAAAGTTATTGATGTGATGAAAAATATTATTTTATTGAAAAATTTGTGATTGAAAATGAGTACAATAATGAGAATCAAAAAAATAATGTGGCTCAAACAGGGTGATAGTAATTTTATAATCATAGGCACGAGACATTTTTGGTATGTCACATGAGTTGGCCCGACGTGGCTCATTGAGCATAGGATAGGCGTAGGCTCGGATTGTTGCCCAAAATAAGGCTCGGCTTGCGTGTCTTAGGCTTTTTCCAAACCAAGTCACGAGCCATTCGAACTAGATTGACATCTCTAATTATTATCCACTCAAACCAAGATAAAAAAATAAAATTATAGAACATTCATGAACACTGGTTTCAGGTTGTCAAACGCTATGAATGTGTTTGGTAGAGATTAAAATCGAATTAAAATTGAAAAATTAGTCGTTATTGTTAATTTTTATTAGATGAGTGAGATCTAATAACGATTATATTTTCAATTTTAATTGACTTTTAATGAGAAACAAACAAGGCATATATATTAATGCGTCTAGACACGCTACGTGGCCGAATAGATGACTCAGGGCTATCCTCCTAGTCGATCTTCAGAAACAGTTCAGTAATTTTGAGGGAAGTATAAGGGTAAAATGGCCAAGAAAAAATGATGGTCCCCACGTTACATTTGCAATAGGTCAGGACTTTGAACATTTCAGATTTCTCAAATGAAGTTGGGCACGGTTTCAATTACAGCCTGTATCCAGCTGTATTCCAACCTACAAATACTCGAGTTATGTAATGTAGAGCCCAGTCCACCCTATTCACCCAATCAAAATTTTATATGAGGAAATTCTGTCCCCATTTTATAGATTATATCGTAATTTGTTCTTCAACTTGTAATGTTTGGTTTCCTACTTCTGTCGCATAGTTTTGTTTCTATTTATTTGAATATTTATCTGAAACGAATGGTAGCATAGTTTTGCAAGTACACCCATTGCTAAACAAGTCTTAATAAGCCTCTGTTCGGTTTGAATAGAAATTAAATTTTTAGTAAATCTTAATAAAAATCGATAAAATGCGTGGTAAACGTTTGATAAAAATCGTGGATCCATAAAATATGTAATTGAAAATGAATTTGAATTTGAAAAAAAATTGAATTTCAAGAAATGAGGACCAAATGGATGTTACATAGAAAATAAAAAATAAAAAGTAGAAATCTAAAATTGTGGGCTTGTTTGGGAGGGGTTTTAATTGAATTAAAATTGAAAATATAATCGTTATTGGGTCTCACTCGTCTAATAAAAATTAACAATAACGATTAATTTTTCAATTTTAATCCAATTAAAATCCCTCCCAAACAAGCTCACAGTATCTATTTTCACCTCATTCTCTACTATGC